>JAQIVE010000314.1:0-41710 GCA_034698285.1 Sminthurinus bimaculatus | reverse complement strand
TGATAGTACGTTTAATGAACCATAAGCATGATTTTTTCCACTGCAGGTATTTTTGCGACTTGTGTGATACAGCCATTCAAACTACTGCATTTTTACATTACATTAGATAGGAAATAAAAATTTCCTATTAAAAATAAATAAAAATCGACAAAGTTTAATTGTCTCTCACAATTTGAAAATGTAATATTATGAAACCCCAAGTAGATATTAATAATCAGCATGATAAGGGGCTTCTTTTGAGCTAATTGCGATAAAATTCTGTTTCATTAAAAGAATATAATGGTTGAGATGCTACGAAATTACCCTTCTTTGTTCTCTATTTAGAGCATGATTTTATAGCAACCGGGACATTTTTACGTTAAATTTTCCTATGGCAACCCTCCGGATTTAGATTCCAGACAGTCGCTTTGTATCGAGTTAGACGCTGACATTTTCCTTACTACACGTACTAAAACCGGAAACTTTTTCCTTTGTGATATACTGATTTTATTATAATCAGGTTATTATACTACCTTTAAAAAGTATTGAGTGCAAGTTTATCTAAATAGACACAACTTTCTAAGAAAAATGCAATAATTTAACAAGCTACAATAATTGTTACAAACCTCAACAATGGAATCGAATGCTTTCCTGGTTTCACCTTCACTAATTGCGAAATTTAGTATTCTTCGTATAATATCAGTACGGGACTCTTCAATGGAATTTGAAATTTCATCACCAGCACAGAACACGACACCAATTCGTACCCTTGAAAAAAAATTCGACATATATTTTTTTTTGTTAAAAAAGCAACTTTCGCTGTAAAATTTTCATGACTTTTAAGTTTACGTACTTTATTTATAAATGGATTAATGTTGTCTTTACTTACGGAGCTTTGTGAGCCATGAAAGACTGAGCTAGTTTAATCATTGCTCCTGTGGAACATAACATAATTTGACAATAAGGAGTCATGTTACACATATACATACAACGTTACAGGAACAATGGTAAATAATTAAATAATGTAGAGAATTTTCATAGATGGAGAGATGAAGCTTAACAAAGCCGCGAGACAAAAGGAAAGTAATTCATAAACTCTCAAACCTGTTGTTGTTTGATCTTCTGGATTTAAAGTAAGAAGGAGATTAAAGACATTTCTTCTAACGGGTCGAAGCATTACTCCACCCATCCTATCAATTTAGAGAAGCGAGAATTAATTGAATAACATATTATATGCAATTATTGTCCAAACGTAATAGTAAGCGTTGTTAACAACATGACGAGAAAAGTAAACTTACCTAAAAAAGAGCTGAGTAAGATCATCTGGCCAGTCTTCGTATTCTTCATCCTTTTCTAAATCGTTTATCCAGACGACACTTGCGTCACGTAAATCAAGAGCTAAATCTGGTTCATTTGATTTGGATCCCATGGATAAAATCGCGTCGATACTTTTCCTTGTCTTTGATTTGTCATGATAAATACTTTTTAGGAGTTCAATGAGATCAATTTCAGACTTGACAGTTTCTTGAAATGCAAATAGATCCAAAGAGTCTGGATCCATGTAGTTTCCTTGTAGAAAAAAAGCACCTTCACCTTCCTCAATGTTATAATGAGATTGTAACAATCTCTGATTATAAGCAACAGACTTTTTGAAATCATTTGGAACTCGAATAGAACTTAGCGACGATGCTCTGGATGGAAAATTTCCAGATACGTCCAATAAAGTGTCTAAGAAATTTTCTTGTAGAGTTGAAAAGTGTGACGCTTGCAGTCCCAACTCTTGTACTTGCCAAGCTTTTAATGCTTCAAACTCTGCTTTTTTCCCTCGAATCGATGCTAAATGGTTTTGAAATTTTTCCAGCTTGTCATTTAATTCTGGATGTAACGCATTAAGCTTGTCGAATGCGAATCCCGCCACTTCTTGACTTTCATCCTTTGATCGAGCGGAATCGTCCTGAGCCAAGTATTCTTGTGACTTGAACTGTAACTCAACTCCATAGCCGGATAAAGCCAACTTTCCATTAACCTGCTTACTTTTCGGTCGGAATATGTAACCAATTTTATCAGCTTTACTCCTAGAAATTAAACAACCATATATGTAAGAAAGGAAATCGTAAAGAACATTTTAAAAAATTTACCATGTACAAATAAAAATGGTTTAAAAATTAGACGTAATACCGCTAATACTATTGTTATTGTTTACAATAATCAAAGGAGATAGTCAGAGTTTTAGTTTTACAAACTTACTTCAAGTAATCATGAAGGAGTTTAGAAGAAGGCCACAGCAAATTTCCATACAAAATTGCAACATTTTGTGTCTCATTTGTCCAAACAAATGAGGGATACCTATAACATTTTCATATCATTTTCAGTTTACAATATAATATCATTGTAAAATTATCACTCATTTTCATACACGAGTTTGGCAACAAGTACTATGCTAGGGAGTAACAGATTCCAAACTTCAACATAAAATATATTATGTAATAATAATTTTCATTTTTCATTAATTCATTATCAATATTAAAAAAAATAAAGATTTACTTATGATCCACATCTGTAATTAATATTGTATCAGAATTGGGTTGTCTTTGGTCTGATTCCACTATCCTTCTTATTTGAGTCAAATCACATGAAGCTGCCAGGAATCACAGTTAGAAGAAGACAAGAAAAAAGTATTTTATAGTGAATATTACAGATTATACACCGTCGTGAGCACATTAAATAAATCAAAATTACAGTTATAGAAACAATTAATGCCATACAGATATATTTAATGTCATAATTGAGGGGTCTGGGGCAACAAATAGGCTTGATATATATGGTGTTTCCATAGCAACACTGTACATCAAATATCAAGCCTATTTGTTGCTCCAGACCCCTCAATTATGTTTCTCAAGTTGAAGTTATGGTAACGGATAAAATTATGATTATGTATTTTCAACAATTCGTGGTTATATAGTTACAGACAAAAGATAAAAAGAGAATGGCCATACTGAAAAATTCAGTCATACAACATTACGTATGTAAGTAAGTAGTTGCAGATGTAGACTAATTGTACATATAGCACTAATTTTTGGCTTTTGGAAGTTTTATAAATGATTGGACTTATCGATGTATATGTACTTTCAAATCATACCTTGTTCGCCTCCAAAGTAGACAAATGATTCACAGCCTTCTGGATTCGCCGGGGCCATCTAAATACAAACAAATTGTCTATTTAAAGTACATTTTTTTATCATACTACACTACCCTCGATGACAAATAATAAATAATATAACTACTAGCTCATTACAAATAATAGAATCCTGACATTTTGTATTTAATGCAACGTGTAATCGGTAGGACCAAATGATTTTTTATACTGGTTAGTTTTAGTACCTTCTGAAGCATTTCGACACGTGGCGAGTACGCCCGGGTCGTTAGAGACCATTCCATAAGGCGCAACGTACTGGGTGATAATAAATTGAATGCAGAAATTGATGCCAAATCCTGTTCCCCGTCATCTGAAAAAAGAAACCGAACAAAATATATTTACACCTAATATGGATTACATATAACATGCATGATGTCATCATTTAAAGTATATATTATCAATAGGGTTTTAGGAGAAAGACATCTCCGGAATTTCATGAAATTCATAAATTATGCAGAAACATTAAAATTGTATGCAAATATTTAATAATAATGTCAAGATTTCGTACCGCTATCCGGTATAGGATACGAAGCTTGCTTTTCAAGTACGTTGTCACAGAAGGACCAGAACAAATTTTTATCCACATCCCCAATGAACTCGGCCGCTTCTTGAATTATTGAAGTGGGATTCCATTTCGCGTATAAAACCGTCTCTATATTTTTCTTTTGTTCATCTCCGACAACAATCACGGACAAAAGTAATAATAATACCTTTAAATAACAAAGTATAAAACACGTAGACATCATGACGATATTTGACGTGTTAAAATGATGAACACTGGAGCATATTTTTGGACTTTAGTTACTTATCAACCTAAACTCTACAGACTCATAGACCTTTTCGCTTCTATGTACATATATATGTTCGTTTTGAAATTAGCGCACTTTTGTGATAATTTGGGAAATTTTAATTGTAAAACTATTTAATATTTAACTATAGATACTTATAGTTAAATTCACGTATGTTGTGTGTTGTGTACACATTTCAAAATAAGGGAGATATTTTTCAGTATTTGGTCTTAGTACTTTAGTACACAGACTGTGTAAGTGCTATTTATATTTTTACACACGGTACATGTACAGAGTATCCTGTGTTGTATGTTGTAGTCCTGTCCTGAATATTATTGTAGTAGTTTAATTTTTAATCCACAATCAAATCCAACACAGTAGGTGACTTATACTGGATATTCAATAATATCCAGTAGTTTTTATCAGTGCTTATAACTTATAATAAAGTTTTGTGAGGACGTCTGTAGTCCAGTCCACGGTGTAGATCAAGGTTTGATCGGTCGTGTCTTCGGTCGTTCCTAAAACATTCAATTTGTTAATTATGGCAAGTAACTTTATGAGAAAGTTTTCTTCACTTGCATTAAATCGTGGTATGTTTTACTTAAATATTTGTATTCATGTTTATATTATGTATTATTATCCTCTATACCATTCCAGGAAGGCACTTTCTTTACTTACAATCCATTGTATTTACAAAATATTTCCAATTTTCGGTTGGTCTGCTTGTCTATGTATACATACAATGTAAAATAAGTACTACACTAATCTTTTTTTATGGAGAAAGCAATTTTTGTTCACAATGTAGCATGTACTTAGACAGTGGCGGAGAAAGTAGCAATCTTTGCATGTAAAATTCACATTAAGTTGACATGAAGTCTATCGTATCTCAAATCCGTAAATTAAAGCGATTGAATTTTACAATTCAACAAAGAGTAGTTACACTAATGAAGTACTTACTTACTTACGAGGATGCTCATTGCTCATTAAAATATAATACCTGAAGTACCAGAAGTACGTGTGGTGTAGTATATTATTATTAAGTATCAATTTCGGTACACAAGTATTATCACTATTACTTATGTTAGGTGGAATAGGTATAAATGTCAATTTATTACACATTCTAACAATATGCTTACTTTTTAAAACTAAAGCCAACAGATTTAATGGAGTGGTCTCACTCACACCTTCCTCAATTTTCCAACAACAGTCACGTCTATTATCTGCTGCTGCAGCCCCTGGAGGAACTACGCCAGCACCTCCACCAACTGACACTAAACGTAATTTTGTAAAAAATAAAACTGTTCTATTTTGCATGCTAAAATTTAAAAACATATTAGTGAAAATTGACCTCAATGTTAAATGCGATTTGTCTTTGGTTCCAATTCCGATTACACAGCAACAGTACGGAAATCGAATGAGGTTGAACGTCAAACCTTGTCCGAATTCGGTGCTTATGTGGCCGACTGCTTACCTAAGTTTGTACAAAAAGTACAGATAACGGCTGGAAATGAGTTAGAAATACTCATCGCTCCCGAAGGTAAACAAAGAATATTAAGTTATTTACAAATAGTTTTAGATTTAAAATTTGTACAAAGCTGTAATTCAAAGTACAATGACATAAATTATTGGGTCTCGTATGAGCCCACAAAACTATAAAAACCTTCTTCGTGATGTAAAAGCATGCATGACTGGTTTTGAAAGAGGAAGCCAGTAAATTCACACGCTGTGTACGTCTTACAAGTTAGTAATTAATGTATGGTTAACAGATTGTATTACCATGTTTGACATTTTATATTGAAGGCAAATATTATTACTTTATTGCAGGTGTCATACCCGTACTAACTTTTTTGAAAGATCACCATGCCTGCCAGTTTGCTAGTTTAGCAGATATTGGTGGTGTTGATGTTCCGGCTCGCCAATTTCGCTTTGAGGTAAAATATAACTTGACCATCTAATTCTAGGGCCGGGTTTTTTTTTGTTGTAGCAACTAATTTGAAAACAGCTCAAAAACGCATTCTAGAAGTTGACCTTTAGTCAACCAAATGATGTAAAACTTTCAAGGTGTATGTATAATGCATAGTGTTGTTTACATGTACCTAGTACCTACATACATAGTATTAAGATAATATGAATACGTATTAATTATTTTCCCTTTATTACGATAATCATGGCTTCTGATTACCTATGTTTCTTTGTATATAATGTACCATGATGTAAATATTTTGATTTATATTTCTTAATAGGTTGTATACAACTTATTGTCCCTTCGGTACAATTCTCGCATACGTGTCAAGACTTACACTGATGAGCTATCTCCTTTGGAATCATGTAATGACGTTTACAAAGCAGCCAATTGGTATGAAAGAGAAATTTGGGATATGTATGGGGTTTTCTTTTCTAATCATCCAGACCTTCGCCGAATTTTAACTGATTACGGTTTTGAAGGACGTGAGTATGATATTCTAATAAAAATAATGCTTTTCACTTTTGGAGGAAATTGACAAAAGTTTAGTGTGTTTTTTTGTTTACTGGTGATTATAATTATGGATAACCATCATTTTTTATTTCCCTTCATCAGATCCGTTTCGAAAGGATTTTCCACTCAGTGGTTATGTTGAGGTAAATAATTTTAAGTAAATATGTATTTAATGCTTTCATGTGAAAACTTGTTTACACAGGATCTCGGCAGTATTAAAAATTACAAATAAATAAATATTATAATATTAATAGCAAGCAATAATAACTCCCATTTTTAACTTTTTGCATTTTCTGTCGATTTTCTTAACAGGTAAGGTATGACGACGAAGTCAAGAGAGTCGTTGTAGAACCAGTGGAGTTATCGCAGGAATTTAGGAAATTTGATCTTTCAAGGTAAAAATTATTTTACGCAGTATAATATCAAACATAATATAACATAACTATAATATAATACGATTCCACCTCAATTCCGTATAAGCAGCTTTTTGGCTTGTAACGTCGTAAAGAGAGTTAATAATTAGAGGCAAAACTTACTTTCAAAAATGATAAAGGTCAAACATTTTACATTTTTAGTGAGTCATTGTGACAATTTTCTTGCGAAAGTCTTCTATACACACATTATAAATAATAATGATATGTATTCATTATTATGCCCTAAATATAAACTCTCTTTATGAAGTACATAGCGAGCTCTCAAGCTTACCACAGGTCATCCGCGGATAGCCGCAAACGCGTTACTTTAACATAGGAGTAAATGAAAGCTTCCCTTATTTTGAATGGAAGCTTTTGTAGTTTTGTAGCTTATGGTACCGCGGATGATCCGTTGGTAAGCCTTACTCTAAAGTACAAACTGCTTTTTCGAAAGGACCTTGAATGGCATAATATGGTATGAGAGAAAAGAAGCGAATCTGATAGGACATCAATTTTTCGACTTTTATGTTTTCTCTTTTTTTATTATAAAGAGCATCAAATGAAGATTCTCTTTTGATATAATGTCACTACAGCTACTCCAAGTATTGTAACTTCATTGAATTATATTTATTGGTCTCAGTGTTAGCCGACACAACAGTCTAATAGCGAGGGTGTTTTTCTGCGTATACTTTTGGAATCAAAGGGATATAACAAATTTGTTGACTTTGAACTGTTCTTTATTTTGAATTCCATGATTTTTGATTTCGGATTCAAAACTCCATTTCGTGAATTACCAATAACGATGAATCATGGTTCTTTGAGTTATACGATAGATGAACATTTTGAATCCGAATTAAAAAAAAGACACTTGAAACTTGAACTGCATATTTTGTCCATTCAAGTTCAAGGCCGGCACTTGTCAATTTTGTCTTTATCAGTAGAATTTAGTATATATACATTCAAATAAAATGTGACAAGGCTTCCAACTTGTAAATAGATAAGTTATTACGTATCGAATTCGCTTTTTTCTCTCATATGTAATAAAACATATTATTTAAAAGCATAACATTTGGTATTAGTGGTGCCTGATATTCTTGCATTCATTGTGTACTATGATCTGCAGAATGTATGAATTTATTGATTCTTTTCAGTCCATGGGAACAGTTCCCCAATCAGCGTCAGCTTTCCGGAGAAACACCTCCAGCTCCCGCAGAACCAAAGAAGTAATAGCCCTGTACACAAATAATAAACACTATAAAACATGTGCTACATATGATTTAAATTTAGAATGTTTCCATCGATAGTTACGTGACAAATAATATGAGTTCCGATACAAACTTCAAAAATAATTATCATGGTTATTAAATTCTAACGAATACAATAAATTATAAAATTAACTGTTCGAATAGCAGGAAAAACGATTGTAATTATTATTTGCTATTTATATAGTCATTTTTATGTCATCAAGTATGTAGAATACGCGAGAAAAAAGGATAAGTTAACCGAAAAAACTTTACTCTGTAGAACCTACTGTACATACTACATACTGATGTACTCGTGCATATATATTTACCTACATAAATATGTAGGTGTATTGTATATAAATGCTTGAAGATAATATATGTAATATGCGGTTTGTGTGTATTAAAAATGCAGTAAACAAAACCTTTGATTGCACTGTTGAAAGTAGTTGGAATGTAAAAATCATGTGCTTGATACTGGAATGAGAGCATTGAGACAAAGGGAAGAGCAGGAAAATATTCTGTATCATACTATTAAAACGTAATTAAACAGTAAATAATACGTACCGATAGAGACGACGATCATAAATTGACACCAATATTATGCCATGATCTCATCATTTAAACGAGCGCCAGGTTTATGACGGTGGATCCCAAAGTATTAAACTTGAGGACGAAAAGCTCATTTCAGCTAGCTTGCTCAACAATTTCTATAGAAATTTGAATATTAAACATCATGATTATGTAGTTTAATAGGGACATTGCAACAGCAAATTCACTTTTTTATTTTTCATAGAAATTTGGGAGCATAAAAACACAAACCTTAAAACCAACTACACCATCCTTCATACATCATGCTTAAAAACTCTTGTTTAGTTGCTTCTGCTATCAGCCGTTCAGCCTGTAAACACATTGAAACATTTGGCATCAATAGAGTCATCATTACAAAATGCATTTGCTAACTACAAAGTTTGACGAAATTACAGGCTATCCAAGGATAGTTGGCTTATTTTCACAAATACTTACACTTATTTTTGGACTAAATGTTTCGATTCGGTCTTGAGAGAATTTGATTAGACCATCAACAAGGCACTTGTTTGCAGAATTTTCACTCGAGGAATCAATCACAGCATATTCATTTACTTCCATGGTACAATCATGTAGAGAATCAACCAAAGCATGAAGTATCTGGTCCGTGAGTTCTATTACCAAAAGTAAGTTACCAATAGTAAATTAGACATACTATGAGCATACACATCAATATTTATTAGACTTTATTCAGTTACCACAATATTTTCACTGACTTGTGAACACAAGTTAAAATAAATACTTTACAACTGTACCTAAGGCAACTGGTAGATCGGATTGTTGCTCCACCAGTTCTTCAAAACTTTCCGTTGAACTTGACCAAAAACCTTCAATATAAATCAATAAGCCATTGTCGTTAACAAAACATTTCAGGAAAAATTATAAATAATTACATGATACGTTTAATCTAAGTGGCTAGTTTGACTTTGGCTTCAATCGCAAATATTTCCCGCATAGAAAAACAAAGACACACATATTTAATGTTTAGTGACTGTTTAATTCTTAAAAAACAATAATTAAAAATGCATACATAGTAAGTAGTAAGTCTGAGCTTATAGGCATGGCACGGTTGCTTCGGAGATCACTGACGAAATAATAAATATATTTACCTGTGATAGGTTTCCAATCAGCCTCTACTGCGTGCTTGAACATTCGAATACTTTGGGTAGATTTAGCGTATTTGCTAATGCACAAATATAAAAAGAATTGCAATGAAAGTGTTATTAAAAACGCATAATATATAAAACATGCTTGTAGGTAGAACATTTACACTTTATTTTTTATTTATATTGTGCAATGATATGAAATGATGTGGGAAAGATATTATTTTAACTACTTACTAGATGAATAAGATTCCATAGTGAAAGTTTGCCAGTATGCGCTGCCAACGTTGTAATTTTTTTATTATATCTGGGAGCAATAACTGTTTTCTCTTGGAGCAAGTCCTTATTTCATCACTTAAAACAAAACTCTGTGTTAATTCCTGCTTCATTTCAAGCGACAGAGATTTTTCCACATTTCTAGCCCAAATTTGGTCTTCATTTGACGACATGACTAGCTTCTCCCCTTCACTGTGTTTGATAAAAATTTGTTCGATCAAAGTAACATTAGTTACTTTTAGTTGCAACTTCCTTTGTACCAACGACTTGAGTCGTTTGAACATCTAAAAACGGGAGAATAACGACAGAAAGTTGAACAAATTTATGGAGCCCAATTCATTTTTTATATCGAATTCGAATACCTTACTATTTTTTACATTACTTATGAAGAACAATAATATGTACAATATAACTGTTAAAGTGATACATACAGTCAAAGGAGCAAAGCATAGCATTTTTAACACAGTTACATAATCCATGATTAGATCCGTTTAAGGTTCTTTATGTAACGTCTTACCTCAGCGTGATCTTGTAAATGGCGAGTTGAAAACCGTATGCTTTCAAATGCCATCAAACCAGAAGAGAATGCATGAACTTTCTTGACAAATTCGATAACGGTTTGTAAATTATCTGACTGGATAATTGCTGCATATGTGTTGCCTGGCGGAACTTTATTCAAGACCGAAGCAGCCTCATCAGATTCTAACCACTTCCCCAGAGATTTGAGAATATCTTGACTTTGTTTCAACACAGTTGACCGTTCTATTTCAAAAATAAAAATGGATACAAGTAATCATTTAATATAGCTGTTCTTTTATCTTGACCAAACTATGACCTTAATCATGAATCTAGACCGTTTTTTTTATTTCAAACAAGCATTTAGTCAAAAACGTCAAAACCAAACAAAACTTACTTTGCATAAGAAATTCATTTTTCGGCAACAAATTCATGTACGCCCATTCAAAACGATCTTTCTCTTCACGTAGCCAAGACAGAGCTGCTGCACTTCCTGTCAGTCCATCTTGAATGTCTTGAAAAAATCTTGTTTTAGTAGTTAGTGATTTTAATTCATTGAGGAGCACTAATAGGGGATCACTATTGTTTGGAGACGATTCCACATAATGAGGATACATTTCAAGCAGCCTTTTTCCGTTTTGAATAATGGCAGCTTGACACTCTTGGGTTAACGGTAATGTAAAATTTGTAATGGGTATCAGTAGGGCTGTTAAAAGGTCTGATGTGATATCAAACACGGTTGTGTTTCCTTCTTGAATAAAAGAATTATAGTTCATAAAGCTTATTTCTAATTCAACTAAAGCCTTTTCCCATTGATAAAACACATTTTCTTCTGTAAAGGCTGAGTTATTGTCCGGGCCTTCTGACAACCCTTGAAGAAACGAACATACGACTTTTACAACCTGTAAATTCAAACAAAACATGACTCTCTTGAAATTCAAGTAAACAATAATCAATGATTGTATGGGGCGAATGACACAGGAGGAAAGGCACAGAGAAAACCACGTACAAGGTAGGACACACTGAAAAAGGACACGCCGGAGGAATTCCTCAGAGTGCCCTAAAACGGGAGTCTTAGAAAAGTCTTCCCTATCTCTCTCACTTCAAGATTGGAAGCATGAAGTATGCAGGTATTCAGTTTGAAATAATTACAGATTGAAAGCAAACAGCACATATATACGACAAAGCCAGTACATGAATGTTTCTTATAGGTCAGGACACCAGCAAAATTCTTAAGAGCTTTGTTAGTTTCCTGACCTATAAGAAACATTCGTGTACTAGCTTTATAGGAGACATAAGGTCTTAGAGATACATAATAAATAAACTTCAGAGAGTTACAAACCTCAATTCCAACTAGTTTTATCTCTTCAAAGTTTCCTTCGACAAATTTAGCTAGACTTTTTCTAGCTTTTAAATGAAGATTAATTAGTGTTTCCAGGACATTAGGAGACGAAACTGGTATTTGACGTTGCAAGGCATTTTGACTCAAAAACAGCAATTTCATTATAAAGTCATAGGGAACTGGTGAAGCCATTAATGCCTCTTGTAAAAACGGAATAGAAAACTGAAGAAACATATCAATATCTGAAGAACTAGAACTATGGGAGGAAGCATTGGTAAAGCGGAGTAAAGTTTCTTCTGTATTAGTACACTGTTGTTGAAATTTTTGAATTTCGTTTCCAATGTCAACGATTCTATAAAAAAATAAGAAACATAACTTTTATCGTTACAAACAAAGATTGCCATGGAAGTACTACTGAAAAAACACATGATGTACACTTTGAGGTTAATTGATATAGCCTAAATGCTTTGAAACCGTTACCTTTTCAATGAATTTATGACGGTATTTTAAAACATTTTAACTATGCAAAAAACAACCATTTTACAGGAAGCGATATTCTTATCGAGACAATAAAATGTGGCGCATTTGCGGGTGTTAGTTGCTACCGAGTTAAGTGTACCATGGTTTCAACCTCGTCTTGGTATGTAATCAAGACTAACAAGTAGAAAAACTGTAAACTTGTAAGTGGTAAAACCCTTCTATAGGACTTTAAAAAGTCGAAAAACTTGGAAGCAGTGATATATATTTTCAAATCACAATAAAAAGCATTATTCTAAAAAAAACAGTAAGAATAACATACGAATACCCTTGAGTTTCTAAAATATTTTGCAGTTTTGAAATTTGTTCTCCAGTTCTGTCAACGTCCGTTTTTAAAAGAGCCCAGGCTAGTACAACAGACTCGTTAGTGTGTCCACTTCTAATTGGTTTCACCACCAAATTATCTTCACAGACTTCCTCCATGGATTCATAAACTTTCCATATTGTGTGATGATTGATGGGATGTCTCATGGATAGCCATGCTGTAGGTAGTACTAAAGAAGCCAACTCACTAGCTTTTTTGACCGCTGTAAAAGAGGACGTTGTTAAAGAATTTTCCAGTGATGGTAGTGATGATAAAACTCGTTTGCTTTCCAAGTCCAATTGATTTCTCGAACGTACACAAGACTGCAAAACCCAGCAATGTTATTAGATTCAATTAAAAATGAACACCAAATAAAGCCTACTAATACTGCTCTTTTAAACTACCAGTTACGTTATGTGTATGGTAAAAAACCTTGCAAATACGTATGTTGTATAAATAAAATAATTTAAATATTTCTATAAAAAGAAGCTTCATGCATAAGTATGATTGAAATTGAAAAATATTATACCTCGTATTCTGATGCCATGTACGATATTTTTTCCCGAAATTTATTTAAATTCTCAAATATTTCTTGCTTGAACTTTACATAATTACATTTTTCGCGCATCTCCTTCAACTTCTCTGGGTCCGGCTGCATTTCTTGAAGAATACTTATCGCAATTGTCAAATTCTCCAAATATGATCGACATGTAGTCAACTTTTCTCCGGCTTTGGCAAGCTCTTCTTTAGTTTTGAACCACTTTTTCCAAAGGGTTTTTGTATCACGCCTAAAGAGACAAAGTTAAGAAATGCATTTTACAAGAGGCCATGAGCGTAATCTATTCTTTCATGTTATCAACAATTCATATATTTACACAGTAAAGCGAAATATTACTTCATTATGCTAATTGTAGGCATAAAGCACGATAGTCTGTGCCTTAGTATATTTGCAGTGGCAGTCAGCTCCGCCTCAAGAATGAGGTTTGGTTGAATCGGAAAATCTTCCCCAACTTGACTTGCAACCGCAATATTATTAACAGCAAATAATGCCAACTCTTTCAACTCTTGAAACCTTAAAACGTAGTTCTCGAATAAGACCCTAAAGCTTCCCTGTATTATAGAACACAAAAAACAAACAACAAAAAATCCAAAATCATTTATCATGCAGATTTAACACATCTTATTATGGAAGGAACATAGAAAAATGAAGCCATTAATTTTAAACTTTTTGACATAATGTGTTGCCGAAAGTACAGCACGTACCGTTGCTCGCGGATATTTCAATGCTCTGCAAATATTTTGCGTCAATCTAAATGGAACCTTCTCTGGAATGCGGAGATTTGCCCCTTTTCCAAACACAACACTAAAGTCTACGTGAATAAAATGTCCATTTTTTATGTCAACGAGTATATTGTCTAAATGACGATCCCCTATTCCAAGAATATATCCAATTGCAGAACCAAGAGCACAATCTTTAGTAAAGGTAGTAGTTGAATTGTACCAAGATTTTGGATCAGTACAAAGTAGTTGTAGCTCCTTTGATAAGAGATCATCCGGAGTTTCTTTCAACAACTCGTCGAATACTTGCTTTACAGCTGTGGGATTTCTATCTTCATGGCCCAACGCACGTAATCTTGACCAAAATAGATCCGTAGTTCTTTCAATGGCATGATTTTTAACGAGAAATTTCTTGTACAATTGAAAGAGTGGCATAGTATTGTTAACAATCTGTATCAATCCGCCTCTTTTGCCTGCAAGAAATAAATTATGTGTTTTATCAGTTGTTATTGCCACAGTACTTTTTACCTACATAAGTACCAATGTACCTACACCTGGCCCATAAAATTTTGCTGTGTTACTACTTTATTCGTATTATACACTGTTGGAAGTTGTCATTTGATAAAGTGAGCGATTTACTTAATTACTTACCAAGTGGAGTAACAGAATAATTTCTCGTTGGCCAATCAATTATATGGTCAGTAATCTTCATAAATTCCATGACTCCAGCATCAATATTGAGATTTTCGTTTCCTTTGACTAAATAAGCATATGATTTGCCATCCGAACCACGGAAATTTAATCTCTTGGGTTTTGTTTTTGTCGCCAAAATCGTAACCGTAGTATCAACTTGTCGAATGGAGACATGAGGTGGAAGTCCTGGTAAAGTTATGGGGAATGTAGAACTTCTAAAGTTGAATTTCGATAGTAAAGGTGACAGGGCACTAAGGGAAACTTTGTAGTGTTCAATAAAATCAAAGTCGGTCATTAATTCGCTCAGATGTCTATAGTTACTAACAGCATCTTCAACAGACTGGCACAACCGGAAACCACGAAGAATATTTTTGATTCTTAGTCCTTTGGGAAGGAAAAACATAAAAATACATATCAATTACTACCTTCTTAGCTGTTTGTTGTTTTATTTTAAAGGTAAATAAGTTTGACAGCTATAAAAAGTATAGATTTTTCGCAAAGGGAACAACTTACTATATTGAGATACAAATTTTAAATCCGCCCTTGTTTCACACTTTAAAGACTCTTCCCATAACTTATCGTAGTAAATCACAACCTTGAAATGACAAAAAAAATTCATATTTTTACGATAAATAACAGGGTTTCTTTCATCACCAAAAATAAAAAAACTGCATGTAACAACGGGTAAGGAATGATGTTTGTCTTACTGGCTGAATATAAGTCTGTATCAGTTGAGCATTAGAGTCCCGAGCCATATCCTTTCGTAATGCAGTAATCCGACGAATCCAGTCTGGATGAATACGTTGATACGCAGCAACCCATTGTTCTTGTCTTGATGAACCAATCCGTTGCAATTCTCTAAATACATTTATAATTTCATTTGGTAATGTTACAGGCTCATAGGTAGAGTCCGATGGTTCGATGAAATCTTCATGAAAAAAATTCCCATCAAATTTCAAAGTAACGTCTGAGGAGTCAGCTACATGAAACCTCTCATCCACATCGGTGAAAGCATAGCAATTAGACTCGAAAACTCCCTTCCGACCAATAATACGCTTTCGGATATGATTAATTCCACTTGATGATTCAGTTGCTGCAAGACTGAAAGCAACTTGATGAGGAAAGCGTTTGAAAAGGTGTGCCTGAAGTTTTTTCTAAAAATGAAAAGAAATGAGATTACAATATTACAATGTAACGTGGTGACAACTATAACTTAAAAAACAAATATAAATTGAAAATACATAACATGAAAAAACCCCAGAAAATCTACTTACAATAGGTGCCAAATCGGGCAAAATTTTCAACCATTCCTCTCTCACAAATGCTTGCTGCAGATCGACGTTATTTCCTTCTTTGAACAGCTTTAATATTCTGATCATAGCTAAAATTAATTTTGGATTTTCTTCCGTTCTTAAAGTAGAAAATGGAACAAATTTGTGACTAGAATTTAATAGTTTGGAACCATAATAGTTTAGGTACTTTGTATAACAGTCTAAAATTGTTGGATTTAAATCTTCGGCTGATGCCTTGTCCCCTGTCCGAGTCTTTCCGTCGTTTTTATTTTCATTTTGAGTGTTGTATAAAAAGTTACCGTAAGAAAACCAAACATCTTCATTTACTACTTCTATAGATAACGCCATATCATAAACTTGCTGTAGAGCACCAAAATGATCTTCGTTTCCAAAACTACTCAGAGAAGATGCGATTTGGGAACTTAGAGCAATCTCGCAAAAACTATTAACTTGTAATTTTTGAGCAAACTGCAGAACAAAATTTAGTTTTGAATTATCAGATTCATCTCTTCTAGTAGTATATAGTTCATCAAAGGTACTTGAGTAAAGACTTGCTGATTTTTTCAGCTCACCATCCATGTACAATAAGTTGGCAGTAACTATCACTACTTCTAGTGGCGTATGAGTAAAATCGGACAAATTTTCCGAGTGAGGCATAATATTTCTTTTAGATAACCACGTCTTTGCATAGTTTAAATTTCCAAGTTCCAACAATTTGGTAACTTTCAAAAGTTCCACTTCTTCCTCAATTTTCTTTGAAATATTCTTTTCAGTTTTAATCCAATCTGAAATTAATATAATAATATAATATAATAAATTTATATAATAAACAAAATTGGTAATACAAAAAGTCCGATGATTGAATAATAATATATATAATATTATAATATAATTCTCATTAATGCTATAAGTTGATAATATTTGTTACAAATATACAATATAGCACATACCTGATAATTTTAAAATGGAACTCAGACTTAAATCATTGTCTGCATTCACCAAGACTAAATATGACGACTTATTCATTCTCAAGAAATTTTCACTCAAATTACAAATACTCATCTCACTTGATACTTTCGTAGCAATAGTAGGTACAGTAGGTTGGAGTAATGTCAAATCTTTAGTGGTAACTAATTCATTAATGTCAGTCCACTCATTCAAGGCTGCAGTTGCTGTATTGCTTAGTATTTCGGTTATTCTACTTGTTATAACTTCTTTAATTTGGTTCCCCTGATTTTCACCGGACTCAGATTTGGCTTTTCCTACTTGTTCAAACAATTTGAGAGATTCTTCAAAATTTCCAACCAGAAAATGGTGCAGAGCAAGTTCGTTCATTGACTTTAATGTATCAGCATCTATATGTAAAACAGCATTTTGGAAAAGAGAATTCAATACACCATACGTTAATTAACATTATTCTTTACTCTTACTACTGTGTAAATAGAAGAACGCATTTTTTGAAAAATTCTCAATGCTTTGCTTTTGTAGAATTATTCAATATTTTTACGTTTTACCTTTTAAGACAAATAAGGCTCTTTTGACTTTGGCATCCTCGTTAGATAAACTTGCAAATAAAAATGCCAGCTCATGGCTCTTGGCTTGCAGCGCAACTTCAATTACATCGGTTTTTAGCCTCTTCAACCATTCTATGCATGGATGTTTATTTGTTTGATAAAATGAATGCAGTGCCTATAAAATAACAATAAAATATAATGTGTGCCGTTACTAGTGATCTTAAATAACTTATTTAGATACATAACGATGCAATATGAAAATACTAAGAGCTTCAAAAACTAACGATTGTCTCACCTCTGGAATATCTGGATGTTTGAGTAAGCTTTCATGTATGATCAAATTTAAGAGCTTGTCTAATTCATATACAAATTCAAGTTTCCAGCGAGGGATTTCATGGCCAAGTTTTGAATTTCTATACTTTTTGAACATAATTTGTAGCTGCCCAAAGAATTCCGTAGGTTTACCCAGAAATGTTTTTAACTTTGAACGAATTAAAAGCCCTATAGCATCTTTTACAGACTTTGTGTTATAGCTTACACTTTGCCAATCAATGGCTTGACGGCACTGAGGTTCAAATGAAATTAAGGCAAGTATAAACATATTGAATTCGTGATTACTCATAAGAATAGTAGAACTGTCAAAGTTAGAACACAATAACGGTGATGGGTATTTCCCTGCTGGAATTGGCGGTACTGAAATAGTATTATTATTATTTGGCACATTTGATGGTAAAAGAACATCTTCAAACCCAGATTCGGCTATTACATTTTCTTTGAGGTTATCAACAACTTTTAGAAATTTCTCTTTTGTATCCTGCATATCTTTTGACTTGACCAGAATATTTAAACAAGTATCCCTTGCTAAAGAATAGAAAACCTGCAATATCAAAGTTAAGAAAAGAGTCGACATAAGTAATTTGGTCTTATTATCATTTTACTATTTCATAATTATTGTTAATTTTAAAAAATATGATACTCTTCAACCAAGCTGCTCAAAATATGTAAAGAAAAAATTGGTTGCTTATATATACTTTACCGTGTTTTCATACGATGGCTCAGTGACAATTACATGAAGAATGTTAGCAAACACTCCAAGTAGATGTGGCTTACACTGGACACTGTTGAATAGCCTGATATAAAAATCGTTATAAAACTCAACAAGTAGAGATGAGTATGACGCCGAGGTTTTAATAAAACCAGAAATCCATTCCAAAGTCCAAATGCTAATAGATGATTCTTCTTGCTCAATTAAGTCAATCCAAAATGACATTAATTCGGGAATTAACCTTTTGAAAATTCATACATTTACATATGTATTACATATTCAACAAATCGAACAAGATGTTATTATTGACAATATTTTTTACATATACATGAAAAAGTAATGACAATGACTCGTAAGTAATTTATGATCAATGGAAGTATGATAAACAAAGAGGAAAATAAAATTTTGTACATACCTAGACCCTGTGGATTCCGCGGAAAAGGTTTTTGAAGCAACACTTGAGACAAAATGCGAATGAGCAAAGCAGTGTGACTTGAGAATATGCAGTATTGAAAACTTCATTGTACTGTCATCAATATTTTTGTATAATTGCACCAACAAATCAAATATTGCAGGATCTAATGCCCATCTTGTAAGAATGGAATTCAATCTATTGTTTGCTATAAAATTATGTACCATTTTTTTAATATTAAGCAAATGATTACGATTAAAATTCAATCTCATACGACAAAGAAATGTTCACATACTTGATGATGGAGTAAAATAATTTACAACGCTTACCAACATCCATTAAGCAAGTCAGGACAAACATGATGGTTTCCTTGTTTGGATTTATAAAAGGTTCACTTGGTGAGAGCATACACTTTTTAACTAGCCAAGTATAAACCTTTTGCAGCACAGAAACATTTCTAGTCCGAAGAAGAGAATGAACACATTGAATTTTCAACATTGGATCGCCTAATTCAAGGAAGTATACACAGTCTATCAAGTTCATTATTAAATCAAAAATTTCCATTGCATCATTATCTAGGCTGGGTTGGGATGTCACAGTTTCAATCCAAGAAGGAAGTGCGGTACACAAATCCATCAACAAAAGGGTTGAGCATTTACGTTTCTCTAAATCTTTTAAGCATTGTAGTAACAGTTCCTATGAAAAAATCACAATAAATAAACCAATCAAAATAGTTTTAATACACGAGCATAGGTTTTTATGAACAAACACAAAGTAGATACATTCTAGTTATAAAAAACGAATACGTATTATTACGTTTGGTTACCTTAATAAATATTCGAAGGGATTTGCCATCACATATATTTGCGTGACATACAAATTCTATAGTATATTTTATAATTGCACATTTAGTGTTTTTTAATGCCACATTCTGAGAACCGCACGAAATAGATACCGCCTTAACAATACTTTCCATGAATCGTTCGGTGGACGTTTCTTGGAACGTTGTATCAAATGAAAAACAATTTGGAGGTGTCACTGTTGCATAGGCCCTAGAAAGTTACAAATTAATTAGTAACATATTAATATGTACATGTATCATTTATGACATTACATGTGCAGAAAATTTCCTTCCGTTTCCAGTAAAAAAGGTTCCATAAGGGGATCGTAAAAACTTTTGGGAGCCGGGAATTTGTGGACCTTTCAGGTCGAATAGTAATTTTTGGACGCTTTTCTCTTTGCTCCGGAGCCGATTTCTCGGTCAATATTGACATTCCGGCAAATACCCAGATCTCAATATTTTCAGTTTAAGGGGTTGTAATATAATATACATTTCTATTCGTAGATTACATTTTTAGTTGAAAATGGAAAGACATTTTTGATTTCGACACCTTGAATTTCATGAATAATACCTTCTTTGATTCTCACTCAAATAGATGATTTTTAGAGATATGTTTGAAAAAATGATATTTTTCATAAAATTCTGAAAACCTCGAGCGTGTAGTATATGTTGCATACTTAGGACTTACTTTGCAAGTAGGGAAAATCGAGTAAGTTTAACAATATTATTTGTGATTTGATAGGATTGTAAAGCGTCCTCCATGTCGTCTAAAATTTGTGTCAGAAGATTAGATATAAAAGGAATTTCATTGAGAAATAATGGCTCAAGACGGTGTAGGATATCAGCACAAAACAAATATGTATTCTCTTGTTGTTCTTCATCAACCATCCAACCAATAACGACATCAATGAAGTCCTACAAATAGAAAAACATTATGATTTAAGACTATGTTCTAATTGAAAATCAAACAATATAGTATACATAACAACTTATAGCTTTAGGTTTCAAATCTTAAATACGGTTCAACTTGTATAGCTTCAACTTAGATATAGCTTGAGCTTTTAATTGTGTTCATACTTGCAAAATAGGTGATTTGAGACCCGAATCTCGAACAATG
Source organism: Sminthurinus bimaculatus (assembly GCA_034698285.1). Lineage (NCBI taxonomy): Eukaryota > Metazoa > Arthropoda > Collembola > Symphypleona > Katiannidae > Sminthurinus > Sminthurinus bimaculatus. The sequence goes on along the minus strand of JAQIVE010000314.1, from coordinate 20,759 downwards.
CCGGTCGCAAATATTAAACACAATACTTTAAAAGCTTCGTAGGTTTCCACGTGTTCACGTACTAAAATTTCATGAACAGCAGCAGTCAGAGCAGATACAGACTTTGGGTTCAACAAAGGAATCATCTATAAATGTGCAATGTAAAGTAAGTTATACCATTTACGTAATGCTCAGAGGTACATGCATATAGTAATACATATTTGATTTAAAAGAAACATAGTTAAGTATTGTACATAACTGTATAAGTTGTTACCTGAAGAGTAACATCTCTAACAGTTGCTATGAGATCACTATTTCGGCTTCCGGAGCCTCCTCGTTTTTCCAATAGCTCTAACATCCATTGGAAAATTCTAAGACTATTACTCTGGGACTCCATACAATTTGTCACTTTAGCCATCATTTGAGCAAATTTCTCTATACCCAGTTGTGTCCACCGAACAGCTAAGGGCATAAATACACGGGGTAATTAGTGAACATTGAGCATAATATTATAAATTTTATATTATCTTGATACAAAGTTCAACGAATACAAGCAGGGATGATGACTGTACAATGTACAAGTATGTACAGACACACCAGTTTGCAAAAATCATTTTTTAATCAATTATGTACAAACTTACTCGGCAGAAATTTGAAAGTAGCTTCCCATGGTTTCATAAGGCAATTAAATGAGCGAATCACGTATTTCCGATTTTCCGATATATCGAGTAATTCTTCAATTTGACTGCAAGTTTTCGAAAAATTTTCTTCATTTTCGTGTCTCGGCAAACCACGAACAAGTTTAGATATTCTGGACTCATTTTGTGTACTACTCATATTGAATTGTCTAGCTTGTTATCTTAAGTACAGCTTCTTCAATAATATAATTATCAATTATCAACTCCTCAACTTGAAAAATATTGTAGCCCTTGGCACCGTTGGCAGAAAGTTCATTTTTTGCCACTTGGGCTGTTTGAAAATTTTATTCATTGATTTGTCGTAGTAGCAAGGTAGTCGTAATAATAACCATCATCATTCTGTGTAAATATCATAAAAACATTGATGATGCTATCCTGTTTGGCAATATCAAAATTATCAAGTGTAAAAACTTTACTACTATAAGTAATACAATGTTCTAGTTCTAACCAAGGAATTTGGAATTAGAAAACAGAAACAGAATTAGAGCACTTCTTGTTGTTGGAATTTGGAATATAGAGTATGAATAATATTTATGTGGACGTTAGAGCGTATGCCGACAATGATATAATATTTTTGCCACAATACAAAAACAAAAATGAAATTACTTAAGTACTGATGTATCACTAGAAATCAACTAAAATATTTAGTCATTATCTTAGGAATCTTCAAGAGGAAAGAGAAAAGTGTGAAATAAAGCACTTCAAAAATAATAATCTTATCTTGGGGATATTTTGTGTGATGTTGGACTTGGAGATACAGTAGGAGTCTCGAATTCTGATTTCATATTTGGTATAACTATTGATGCCGCTTTGGAAAAATTCAATGGTTATGTCTTTGAATAGACCCTTACATGTATGTATATATAAGGCAATGGTATCTTCAAAGAACTAAGAACCTGAAGGACATGAACAAAGACTTTGAACAGTTAGAACAATCGTTTTCAGGGTACCATTTTGCAATAAATATTATGCGTAATTATTACTATTTATACCTTTATTATATTTTATTACATGATGGAACTATGAGAAGAATGACATCCAGACAAGTTCTTTTTTTCAAAGTTTTTCAGAATAAATAATTTCTACTAACTTTTATTCGCATTTAAGTGTCAGTCATATATCAGAATATGTATATTAAAAGTATGTACGTGTTACGTGTGTACTAATCCGCACTATAATAATATAATTTCATGAAATCAAATGCTTCAACGTTAAAGAAAATAAGTGCATATACACATACGGAGCTACTTTTGAGCCTGTACGTGGAAAAATAAGTACTTATTATATATTATGTGTTTTGTATAAGTACTGGATTTATTAATTTGTAAGTACTAAGTATGCGTTTGCATAATCTTTTATTTGAGGTCAATTCAGAGCTTTCAGAGCAATGTTCCTGGGTGAAAATGTTTACTACTGCTTTCTTCATAGTTTTTTTATTCGTTATACTTGACAGATGACAATGTTTGATGTAAAGAAAAAATTCGTAAAATCTAGAAGCATCGGGATAAATGCCCAATTTTATTTACAATGAACTATAATAATATGATGGCTTCTCAAAACTGGGCATTTTGATGGGGGATGTGTGGTCACCAGTATACCAAAATTAATGTTCAAAAACAACTTTAATACCTTTCATTTTTGCTCCTTGCGGTTGTATTATGTTGTATTTTAGCCCGATCTTGCTAGTCTCTAAAATATCGAAAATTGTGACAGACTTAAACCTCGAATTAGCCCCAAAACTAAAAGGTCCAATAAAGGACACACAGGTTAGTGGGAGGGAACTATTTTGGGTGGCTTGTAAACACCAATACGCTTTTGTTAAAAATCTACCAAACAATATCTATGACCTCAGGCTATATGTAAAACATTTTTGAAGTCCGTCGATAAAGCAATGCATTGCTTTATCGACGGACTTCCGAGTTGCCATTGCAATGGCAACTCGGCCCTTTCAACATGGATCATAACCAATCAAAAAAATTGGGTGACACGTTATCAGAAATCCGTTATGTGGCAACACAAACGAAAGTTATGAACAGGGTCCGACAGAAAAGACTGGGTAAACGGGAACTTTCAACTTGGGAATATTTCCCTTATGTACATACATTTACTCAATGACCCCTTAATAATGCGTAAACAAAAAGTCATCGAGTAAGTGTATGTACACAATGGAAATATTCCCAAGTGTAAAGTTTCCATTTACCCAGTCGTTTCTGCCGGACCCTGTACATCACAGGTCTCAGTCTGTAGCGCTCCACCAAATTATTCTCGATGATATTTGTCTGGTACTCATTTATAGTTTGTCGTTTGTCACTCTATACGATCTATTGTGTCGATACTTTAGTAGTCATAGTTACGTTACAAAGGCAGTTTTACTAATATATTAGTTTTATTTATGAATAGCGATTTTCTCTAATGTCTTAACATATATATGATGATTCCATAGCGACGTCTCGCTATTTATAAATAAAGCTCATAATATAATAATGTGTACTCCGTTTCCATATTATTAAGTAGTACACAAATGCACTAAAAAAGGCATTTCTTACAATATCTAGTGTTGAAATAGCAGTGTTTCCTACTTCTATTTATTCAATCTTTTAGCATTTACAGAGCAGCGTATCGGCATTATTATTAGGGAAATCAAACAGGAAATACGAGGAAGGATTCAAAGTAGTCAGTCAGTCAGTCAGTCAGTCATCAAGTCTTCACTTGATGAAATTGCAACGTCCTTTACACTCTCCCTTCAGTAGACATCTCTAGACACATATACTGACAGGCATATGTATAGCTCAAACAGACGTTAATCAAAGAAATCTTTTGGTACATGTTCGAGCACTCTTTGTCCCAAATTCACATTATATCTACATACTACATACTGTACAGGACAACGAATAAAATATCGCGTACAGCACACAGGGAAAAGCAAAAGTGGACGGCAGCAGCAAGTAATTTCCTACGTATGCTCAATGTACAATGTACAGGCTTTGATCAGACGAGATCATGTGCAATTTTGTACGTGTAGGGCAGCACTTCTTGGCTAATATTTGTAAAGACAGACTGCGTGTAACAAAATTTATACATTATTATAATATTTATTAAAGATATAATGACCTGTGTACTAACAACTCGACTGCAGCCGTAAGGGTTTTGCGAGTTATTACTCAATTATTGACCTCATCTCCGCCTCACATGTCCGATGTCCGACTTACTGTTAGTCCAGATTTTTCTCGGTTTATAGTTTGTAAATAAAACAATGGAAAATAAAAAAATCATAAATTTTCTCATTTGTCAATATCATGAGGTCATCATTTCATTCAAAACTAGAAAAAAACCAGGGAATTTGAATAAAATTCAAGCATGAATTTGTAGCAGAAAAACCTTTGTGACCATTTGACCTTTTGTGACCTTCATTTACCCCCCTGAACCTCGGTATCTTCTTCGGATGACAAAAGGCAACGGGTCTTTAAAAGCAAGACAGCTTGGTTGCACAGTGACTACTGCCGTGCCCCCCCCCCCTGTGTGTGTAATTTAAGGAGACTTGATTAAGGGGTTGAAAATTTCTCCATTTGTATGACATTTCAAAACACTGCTTCTACTTTTTGATCTCATTGTTCATTGTCATCATGGAGGTGTCTGCAAATGCAATCAGATGTTATATTATTACACATTAAAATCATATTCTCACCAGAAATTTTGTTGCGGTGAAATTGCTTTAAATGAACTAAAAATATCCATTCAGTATCCAGTTTCTTCTCCAAAGTCAATCTCCAACAGCCGCATAATATCAGTATGCGTGGTGTAGTCTTTTGAGGTAGCCAGCAGAAACTACTGGAGTAAGCATACTTATACTTACATACGATTGTAATTTATCCTACCGTTGTGAAAGCAGAAATTAGGCTATCTACTTGATTGTACGAAGGATCATTTAGTAATACATGTGTAACGTACTATCGTATCGCATCTCGTATACCTGCACTGCATCCCTATTTCACACGTGCAAACTGCAAACTAAGTACCATGCCTATACTTGCTTTGACACACCCCCCTCCCTGTATTATCTATATCAAAATTAAAGGACTTATTGATACTTTACTATTTGCTGCATACATGTATGTATATAGCATGTACTTGCTTTTCGTACAAATATACACCTATACATAAAGCCTATATTGTATATACCCTTTTTCTATAAAGTCTGCGTAATTTACTTCATCTTTCTACATGGAAAGCGGAGAGGTAAAAGGTAACGTACAGCGTGTATGTATGCATGTATAAAAACACAAGGCGGAGTGAATTTGGGTCAGTCTGGTTTTTCTGAGCATATAAGTTAACGAGTTACGATACGATGGAATGTTTTGCCATAATAATTTAAATGGCTGTAACATACAATCTTTGGTGTAAGAAGGTAAATGCAAATTTACACGTTTTGCTATGCGTAACTTACGCAGCTTGTAATATATGCATGTATGTATGTATGTATGTAAGAGGAGTTTTTCCCTATGTGGGTTCTCTCTCAAACGTCATGCGAAACTTGAATTGTAATTGTAAAGGAATACGCCATACCTTACTATTGCAATAAGTTTTAAGGTGAGATTGGTTAATGGAAGATCATGACGACCACAAGTAAACCTCTTGATCTTGTAGCAGGCGATCATGAGAGAAAGAGAGACAGAAAAGAAAGAGAGAGATAGAGAGTAGCCAGAGTACCCACGCTGCCAGTTTATATGTGAGTAGTGAGTAGTGAATCCTCTATGTCTACTCTACAGGTACGTTTTTATTTCTTATAGTTATAGTTGCAGGTGTACATGTGCAAGCACATATCAGTACATATTTTGCAGACAGATGAAACAAAAAGATGTAGTTATATAGGAAATACATATTTTACAGAAACTTTAGACTCGCTCGAGTCATAACAATGTTGTACTAGTAAAGCTTATAAAATAATATTATATGTATGTAGCATATGTATATGCATACAAATGTACACATCAATGTTTTTATAACGAATCGTGTGTACATGATTCTGTAACGGCATTTCGATTTCTGACATTTCGAGTACTTGTAAATATATATTTGATATTACTCTCTTTTTTCTTTTCTTTTTCCCTACGTGTATCGTACACCGTACACACACACAATCTTATATAAATTTTGTGAATGGCAGTGATGCTAACAACATGTGTAATCATGATCATATTTTATAGCTATATCTATACATAGGAAAAGTGGATTGCTTGGCTTTGTTTTCATTCAGCCAATCTTTCAAGAGCACAAAATCATACATATTATACCTGCATACATACAGATTACAGATGGTATTATAGTTGTTTGGCAACTTCATATTGTCTCTCAAAATCACAGTCCTGCAAAAGTAGAAAAAAGGAGTCCCAACTTTGGTATTCCTCTACCCATAACTAAACCAAATATCGAATAAAGTGCATATGTAAGTATGCATGTACAATGTATACTGTACAAGTACACAATACAAATGATAGTGATAAAATGAAGAAGTAGGATGTTGTAACTTGACATTATTTTTTATTCCTTTATATTATTAATAATATCATTGACTAATCAAAGATTGGAGGGAGCAGCCATTATCATTTTTTTATACCTACTGATTACTACAAGCAGTCATCCATAACAAAGTGAAGTGAGAAGATACAGTACAGGATAGGAGAACTACTCACAATCAGTCTTGGATGCAAATCAATCAGTGTGTTTTGAAAGTTCATTGACAAACGACAAATTTTGTTTTATTTTCCCTGGAATTATATTAATAATATTTTGTGGTGTGGACCAGTTTCCTCCAGCTTGGATCAAAATCATGTAAGTTCAACTTTGAAAATACTCATATATATTATATATATTATGTATTGTGATGTATTTACCTATACAGTGAAAATGAGATAGAGCGTTTTGAATTATTTGAACGTATCGTTGTACTTTTGTACGAATAAGAGAAATTACCTATACTTTATAAGTTATAAGTTAAGTACGAGAATACTAGAAAATTAAGAGTACCCGCAAGCCTCTTAATGTACTTACACACATAATATATGGGTCTATTGCTATAGAATATGCACAGGCAACTTAAATCATAGTCTTACGATTAGCTGTGTAAGTAAGAGACTATTTTCATAGTTTGTTCTTTTTCTAATGTTGATACTATATTGTTTGCTGTTGAAACTATTAAAGGAAAAAATTACTAACGGAGCAAATTTGGATTTCCACATTATCGTATTTTTTTTTTTAGCCTTTTCCTTTTATGATTTTCGAACAAGTCGTGAGTCATTTTTCCTTCTTTTGTTTTAGATAACAGGGAAAAACTGGCATTTTTTCAGGTTTTTTATTTTCTTTGTCCGCCAAATTTACATGTCTGTAGTCTGTACTCTGTACTGTGTGGATTTACAATGCTACACGTATCTAGTTTTAATTTTAAAATCAAATAACATTTTTGATTTCAGAAAATGAAAGGCTAAACCTTCCAAAGACTTTTAACAGCAAAAAGTGCCAAACCCCTGTCTCAAACTTTGAGAATTATATATTCCTATTCATAATTCATAACTTATAATCAGTTGCAAAAGTATAAAAAAAAATTGACTTGAACTGTGAAAATTACACTAACAAATCCTTGAAAATTTTGAGCCCCCATTAATTTAGAGAACTCAGAAACTGATAAACTTCCAATACTATGTACTTACCTCAACAAAATGTCCAAAACATAAAGACACTTTTCTAAAAAAGGTCCCTTATGTATATCGTATACCTAAGAGGCCGTGACATGTCTATTAAGGGTGTTCAGTGTTCACGCGAGATTTGTATAGGATTGAGAATATAAACCCGAAACCCAAAACAGTTAATAGACACTTTGCGTTCGCCCTTACTTATAAAACTTATGCCATTCACTAAAACATGGTATAAGTTTTATAAGTAAGGGCGAACGTAAAGTGTCTAATATTTTTGGACAGAATTTACTACATAGCAAATAAATACATTTATTGCGCATTGTGTTTTGAGCACCTTATGTGTCATGACTATGCTTCTTGAGACCCCTTAACCTTTAACAATAGGTACTTTCCTGAAAGTGTCCAAAAATGTCTCACCCCAGTGAGAACTTCGATCGCCAATAATTTAGGACGATGGAAAATAATTTCAACAACTTGACTTCAAGTTATTTCTAGTAGTGTATGTAGTAATGAGTAATGTAGTCATGTCGAGCTGGAAGAAAAGACTTGAAAGAACACCCAATAGAAAAAGCGATTTCAAAAAATGTAAATTCTGAAGACAAGAAAAACAAAAGAAACGTCCCATATAGCTGCCAAGCGAATATAGTTTCGGACAGTTAGGCCAGCGACCTTGTCTTTTTCAAACTAATTAAACCAGGGGTACAGGGTACAGGGTTTACATACACGTGTATGTTTAAAAAGAAGGTCCAAAATATTTATTGCCTTGGCTTTGACAGGCGATCAAACTTGTTTTCTCTTATATGATCCTTTAATTTTGACGGATTTATGAACTGCGAGTTAAATATTGTTTGCAAAAAATCATTTCAGTCTTTCATGTTTTATTATATCAATGTATTACTTATACAATACTTCGTTTTCAAATTTCTAGGTATGAATACGTAGCGGCTACTGGAGAAGGTTTAATCAACCTTATTTGCCTTGTTGGATTAATTTTTGCCATCTCTATCAAATTAATATGGATTTCCTCAGGACTTATCATGTATTTTTGGTTAAAAACTATGACGAAGACAAAGACAAGTAAAGAAATTGAAGCTGACAAAAAAAACAATAATTTTGTGTCAAGGAAAGCTGCCGTTTTATGAAATTAAAAGGCAACAATCAACTCTCCTTCCAGTTTCAAGAAATAATCAAGTTTTCTATGATGTATTGAAAATAGTACCATCCAATTTTCAGCGGCACTACTAGTCATTAGCTGGAAGGAAGGAAAAAAATGATAACCACCTAAGTTTACTGGAGTGAAAGCTTATTTTTTTACGTAAAATGTTAACGTTTCGGATAGTGAAAAGATGTGCCTTTAATCAGTGCCTGTATGCACTATACTTATGTTATGCACATAAGTAACTTATGTATGTATAATAATGGAAATAAAAATTAGGTAAGGTATGCTTATGTTCCACTGTAGGTCTCTCCAGTAATGATATTAAATATAATGCAAGGCCGTTTTATGCATCAGTAAAGGAAAAAACTCAACAACATTCTTAATTATAAATTCCCAGGAAGATTTCCTGCATGATCTAATTTCATGCAGTAGACTAAAATATTTCTGGGAATCAATAAGGCAGCGTCAGGCAGGTCTAACTACCCTCTACTCTTGCTCAGCATTTGACAGATACTGTCTTTCATAATCCAAATTTTTCCATAGCAGAACTACCGAATAGCTTAAATTCTGTAATTCTGCTGTGAGAAAAGTTACATTATGAAAGACATTATTAAATGCAATATTACACATGAGCTCAATGTTCAATCAAGTACATATTGTATTATTCAGTTTTTATACTGTTTAGTAAAGAGTACAATAATAATTAATAATAATAATAATATAAATACGATTTATTAAATACTACTACGATCTATGAAGCGAGTTTTTTTTAAAAAAAGCAGAGAACATAATAGTTTTGTACACATTAATTTTCTTTGAAACATGATTTCAATTCTTGTTTTCACTATAACTTGAAACTACGCGTTGATGTAAAATAATAATATACTGTCTTCTTGAGCTAATTTACCGACATACTCCGAGCAAACTGAACAATGTTCTTGTAATATCAAAGCGTAAAACATATTTTACGCTTTATTTTCACACAATAAAATGAGTAAAATTGACGTTTTTGTTGAATTATTAATTAATTATATTATCCTTCTCTCTTGTAAGACAATATATATTTTATACTATATAGCATATAGCATAATAGCATTATTCTAGCATAGTCGTTTTCTTTCACTTTTTACAATAGTAATATTTCATCATGTTTTAATAACGAACTTTAGTAATCAGTAAATTGTTTGTAAAAAAATTTTGATCACTACTATATTTAACTAGTATCACAAAATTCATTATCAAGTATTATAGTAGTAATGGACACAATTTTATTTTTTTGCAAATGCTCATGTCATCAACATAGAAAGTATTCCTTGCATTCTCATAAAATCTGTAAAAAAGAATGACTTATACAGTGTCTAGCATTCATACTCAATGACATCATCACTAACTGCAGAAATACATACAATTCATCTCATAATGTATTTACTAACGACAAGTGTATTATAGTACTAGATTTCTGTAAATATTCTATACGTATGCATAATAGGTATAATTATTATGTTTATTGACGGAATGGCCAAGCCACATTTGTAGCATCGTTGTAATACAGTATTAAAATTAGTTGTACGATAATATTATATAAATAGTTTTGCCAAACTCGTGATAGTTGTCCTGAAAGAACCGCATCATTTAAAAATGTAACAAAGTAATTATGAACATTATCATATAAATTTTGTGCAAAACACACGTTTAAATATAGTTTATTATGATGTTAAAAAAATTATATAATGTGTCTAGTGAACAAAAAAACATTTGTAGCTGGTTTATGTAGTGAACTAAACTCTGCGTAGACTATTAATTATGGTTTTAGTTTCTAGTTACTATAGCACATGTCGTAATATGTGCCTGTTTCTTTGTTATTATCATGATGTATAAATGTTTAAACTCACAGTACCTTGTAAAAAGCTTCAAATGACAGTTGTACCAATATTTTTATGACTATAAGTTGTGATAAGGCATTCATTTAATTACTTAATTTCTTCTTTTTTTTCTTTACAATACTTGCTGTTTATGGATATGAAGAGCAGTGTTTAATGTTTTTTTTAAAAGCTTAGTAGTATTTTTTAGTTTTTCATGTAAAAAACGTGATAAAAAATTCTTCGTCGACATCAAGTAACAATATCTGAAATTCATGCATCATTATATAATAAAGTAATAATAATAATTCTTAAAATCTAAATATATGGCACGTACGTATGTCATTTTGTGTCACTGTACAGCTGTATAGTTTTCTTGATTTTTGATGTTGTATGAGGTACCTTATTAACTTGATTAACGTTTTTATTCTTTTTATAAAAAACAACATTGTTCATGTTTCGACTTCTACTTCTACTTCTCCGTCTTGATTGTGAGTACTAGATACTTGAGAAATATGAGCAAAAGACCTAACGTCATTGTCAGTATCTAACTGCAGTTTTACGATTGTACTGGTTAATATTTCATTATGAGGATTTGAGGTATCTGCAAAGTACTCTGCAAAGTAGAAAAAAAAAACACTGGTTAGAATGAAGCCATTATAAATGATACCGTAAGATACAATCAGATACATACAGATAGCAGATAGTTAAGCTTCGTACAAGGAATCAAAAGCTTGTTCAACTACAGGATAATTGGACGTTTTCTTTTGATAGGTGTCATACCTAATTTACTAACGCATTGTAATAGTGTTTTAGCTACTATTAATCGCACATTTGGGACAGGGTCCATACTTAGGTTGATAAGGTGGGGTAAGATATCTTGAGCAAATTGATTGGGATTCAATGCACCTGCAAATCAAATTGAGAAATAATTCTTGAAATGTTGGCATTACCAATTAAAAATGGTGATTCTCAATGTTTTGAGGCAAAAAATTGGCTCTATTTTAAATATGCCTTACCGATTCCAATGAGGTGACCTGTAAAAAAAAATGAAAGAAATCATTCAATAGATAATATGAAACATCGAAAAAAAACTGCGAGACTTTAAACCATACTTCTCGATTGAACATCTTTAAACGTGCATATGAGTAAAAACAATAAACAGTTGCTTATATTATGCGCACCATCAAGTTTCTCGCTTATCGCTTTCTGTCATCGTTTAATCCCGTATGTACGTCTATTTAGTCTCTATAGTTTTCTATTTTTATCGAAAAATAACTATGTGCAAAAGAACTCACCGGCAAGTGAAGCAAAATTTTGTCGTAGCGACCACTTGTTACTGTGTCCTAAAGTTTCAACGAGCTCCAAGAGGAAATCTCGAACTATATATTTTAAAATGAAAACACATGTGTTAACATAAACAAAAATAATCATTTTAACTATGAATTTCAAATGAATTTAATGTAATTAAAATGTACTATGGCAGTAGCAGTTCCTCATACCTAAATTTGGTTCTCCAGAGCCAAGCGGACAGGAAGTTACCCGAAGGATTAGATGAGTAATCTTTAGTATCACACAAAGAGCTTTCGTTAGGATCAGTTCATAGCACTCGAACAACAGATTTAGAAAACTCATTATTTGCTTACCACATATAGAGCCGTTTTTCTAACTTCCGCTACACTATCTTTGACTAAGTCTATCGCTATGGGTCGTAAATACTTGTAAACTTCTTCTGCTGTATTTTGAAAAAAATATACATTTATTATGAAATTATCAATTATTTTACTTTATTTTAAAATATGTGCATAACCATTTTATGCGGCAATATTTTCTGAGCGAAACTAAGTTTATGTGACAACGGTTATAAATAAATAAACACATACCTTCATATATTTCGGTAAGTTGTTCCAATTGCCGGGTAAGCTCCAGTCTAAATCGCCAATTTTGTTTATTATCTGTTTCTAAAAACATTAAAGGTGGATAAGTAAATATAATTACATGATTATATAATATAATTAATAACAATCAGCGAACCAAGATATAATCTGAAATCATCCAAACACATGATGTATGCACACAAGTGTAATGTATGTATATTTATACACACATGTGTATGGATTATGGATATTTTTTTTTATTCCGTATTGATAATAATAAAAAGGGTAACCATCTTAGTAATGAGCATTACCTAAAAAACTTCGTAAACTATCTAAACACTTTCGCCTTTCTATTGTTCCCAGAATCTAGAAGAAAACAATTTAAAACATGTTTTTATTTGTTTTAATTTAAAACTGTTTTTATAATAATTCATACGCCTCTTTTCCAATAACATATACATACTATTGTCATCGAATACTAAACAACGATGAAAAGTATGCTAAAATAATCATTAATGCTAATGGTTGCGAAATACGTAAATTTACCTTTATAAAATTAGCTAAATTACGCAATAAACCAACTCGAACTTCGTCGACATCTTTTACTAATGCATTGAAAAACGGAACTAAATCTCTTTCAGCAATCGTCCTGCCAACGATTCGGGCAATCTCATGAAGACCAGATGCTAGGGTATAACGAATTTTCCATTGCATTGAAGTCGCTAGTTGTTCATAGCATTCACGCAAAATTGGCCAATTTTCTTGCCCAAGAGTTAGAACGACGGCAGGCAAACTTTCATCAAAAATAATAGTAATTACATGAGTTGCCAAAATTAAACAATTTTAATTAAAACAACTTTAGAAAAAAGGTCAAATATATAAAATGAAGTAAGGACAAAACTCAAACTAATAATCAATGTCAGTTTTGATATACCTGTATACACAGAAACCAGTCAATGCATTATCTATAGCTTTATTTTTCATTGGTTCACACATTGATGTGAAATGTTCTACGAGTTCTGAAGGCACCACATCTTGTTGATTGGGGGTACATGGTTCAACTCCAATATCTTCAAGAAGTCTAGCCTTTTCTTTACCTGCAGGCACGTAAAAATGCATATATATTTATTAATAAATATTAAAGTAAAAATACGAATGTTACAAGTTTTTAAATTTTTGGAATACTTACCACCCCATACAGACGATAGGTCGTCACCAAACGAAAATGGAAAGGTGTTTTCTGGATCCCAATCGTCATCATCATAGGGGTCCATCATCCGTGCTCTAGAATCGGCTCTTGATTCATCTGCATAGTTCTGGTCTCTTGATGCGTTGTACAAATTTAAATACGTGCGATGAAGATCTGTAAAAAAAACAACATGAAAACCATATTATTACCAATGCCAGTACTATCTACACTTAGTTTTCTACCACAATTCGAAAAAACAGGGCTGCGTACATAGTGCGAGGGATTCTAAACGGAACCTTTATTTAGTACTTCCGTATTTACCTGTGATGGAATTTCCACTAATAGAAGTTCCATTTGGATTTATGTGTGGGCTTAAATCAGGTGCAGTATCAGTACCTTGATCTTCTTGTTTGTCGTCATATTGATCATCAAAGTTGGGCTCTTCATCAGTGTCCATTGGTTCTTCCTGATCATTTGCGCTATCCCCGCCATTTTCATTCAAGTTATTATCATTCTGTTTTGATTCATCCTCCTCATCTACCTGATCTTCTATTACATTTATCTTAATACTAATGTCTGCGCTTATCTTATCCGCGTCTTCTTCTATCTGTTCGGCTTGAATTGGTGGATTAATGACAGTTTCAGATGCCGTTGAAAACCCTTCAATACTGGAAGCTTGAATATCTCTTGTAAGAATTTTGTCATCCTCTTCAGGCATACTTTTAATTGGTTCTATGTCACTAGTACTGCTACTAATATTACTACTACTACCACTGTTTTCAGCAACTATCGGTTCATGAACATCACTTTCTAGTAGTGTGGCACGACAAGCCTCAGTATTTCCTTCTATTACTTCCGTTTCTTCCCCAGCTGTGTTTTCTTTTGATTTTTCTATAATTCCATTACTATCTTTGTTATTCTCTCGATTCTCATTTTCCTCTGTACGATCTTTGATTTCCGTTGATAAACAATCTGCTTCAGGCGACTCGCTTTGCAATTTCCCCCGTTTGGGGCCCAGGACCTCAACTTTACTAGACATATCTTCAAGTGCCTGAACATTATCATCACTATTATTACAACTAGTAGTACTATTAGTACTAGAACTTAATTCGGAAACTGGAGCAATATCGGTAGTTTCATTAGGACTGGTCGGTGACAATATTGACGGGGCACAATTATTCCCTTCTTCTTCTTTGTTTGATTTTTCATTCGTAAAACTACTTTTTGAATCCCCTACTAAGATACTTTCTTTGTCTTCATTACTAGAAACGTGTGACTCTACATCTAATTTCTCATTCGTCTCATTGTTAGAAAACTTGGGTTCAATAGTAGCGAATGGGACGCTACTATTAGTAGTGGCAGCAAATGGCAGTAATTTCTCCAAGTTATCATCGACATTCTCTACAGCACCTGTGAGCTCCTCTGCATTTGTCGTCTCAGAAACCACCGCTTCTTGTGTTTGAAGGCTTGAAAAGCTAAGGAATAAAAATATGAAACAAACATGCATATGAGTATGTGAACATAATTTGGAATAATAATAATAAATGTATACACATTGAAAATTTTAAAAATTAAATATCAATTAAAACGCATTTTAATACGTTTTATCGCATTGCAGTTATACTTTTTTATGCCTTGAATCTTAACAGTGCGGATAAATTTTCTGCTAGAATTAACATGCTACATCAGAATGCTTAAAATACTATCACACCGTACCTATTACTATGTTGGTACGTTCAAATTTCAAATATTCTGTGGGTTACAGCACCGGGTTTCGTTGCCTCTGTACTGTTTTTTCTACTACAGAACATGGATTTACATGCAGATTTTCCCTAATGAGGTTTATAAATATGTAAACATGAAAACCCGATCATGTACATGCATCAACGTCTATGAATGGTATTCATTGGAATAGTATTTTTTCAAATCCTTCATCTGCATATCGATTGTATTTGACACTGGCATTCCTGAAAGTGTGCAGTTCTAATACGCCGTTTCAAAGTAATTATTTTAATATTCCCTAATGTTCGAAGCGTTGTTTGATTAAATTTTAAAATTGTAATAATCAGTATGCCGTTCTAAAAAGGCCTGTTCTACTTCCGACGACTCCGACTCCTGAGTTGATGAATCGTCAGCAGCAAACGTTGTTATAAAAGAACCAAGTGTCTGGTAAGCGCTTATTCTGACCCACCTCGATGGATCCTGAGATAAAAAAAGATGACATACAATCAAACTATAATTGCATACTACAACTTGTATTTAAATTATCATCCAATACTATTGAGCACTAATGAGGACAGATATTTTGAGACAACAAAATAATTATTATATTTAAAGAGTAATATCCATAAATAGTACTATTAATACCTGCAGAAGGGCTATAAAGGCAGGGGCTAGTGTTTTCTTTCTGGTTGACAGTTGACTCACCGTCGAAATAAGCGTGAATACCTCTGCACAGCCTTTACGAACCCCCCAAACATCGTCTATTAATGTAAAATAATCCCAGTCACACACAATTTTAAGATTTGAGCATTAAAAATTGATGAGTTAGGAGATGAAAAATTATCCATACAACAACTAACAAATAAGTAGTAAACAAAATAGTTCAGCAGCAAGTCTCGCTTCTATCGGATTTTACATAGGTACTTTAATACGAAAGTCAAAAACATATCTAGAAATGAATGTACATATGGAAGTATGTATGCATGTAACCGACACTTACCTTTACACAGTTTGAGAAACTTTGGAAGCTAAGTGAGAGATAAAACAAGAAATTTTGTTTTTACATAGCCACATACTGTACAAACAAAAGTTCACTACAACTAAAATACATGGATATTATACAATTTCATCGTTATAAAACGTGATAGTAAGCACTCACTATAACGATTTCAGTATTACCTGACAGCTAAAACAATATTGTTATTACCTATATACGCAATACTACTTTATTTAATTTTTAGCTTTACTTACGATTACGATTTCAGTTAATCTGGTTCCAATTACAGTTGCGAGATCGCCCATATGGGAGGCACAACATCTTCTTACTTGGAACAAGGGATCATCGCATAGTTTACAGAATCGTAACAGGTATGACTTGATAGTAACCTCTTTTCCCACGAGCGGAGCCAATTTTGACATAAACTATACATTCAGTAATAAAACAATATTAAAGCAAAACCAGGACTACAATTTCAACCAACATTAGTTAATTGTTTTAAAGACTACAGACATGTCTATATGGGTACACACATCTAACCTTCTTTTAAATTATGAATTTATAATTGTTCTTAATTATCCACTACCAGAGATGCTTAGCATTTTACAACAAAATTGCGTGTTCCAACACACTTGATATTTTTCGAGAACGGTCAAAAAGGTATATTACGTACTTGAAGTCTCACATCATTATTACTCCGTGGAACAAATGACGATAAACCCTACACACACAAAAAACGACAGAAAAAAGGAATCTGTGTGCACATCTTCCTATATATTTAGGTACCATATGCTCTTTCAGAGTTAGTAATGGAAATCATGCTCTGTAAAGTGATGTGCTGATGAACGTTGGAAAAAATGTAGCATTATAACTATACACTGGTTATTTTTATTATTTATACACAATACACACGCCATCACATTTTCCCCTTGATTATTCGTCTTTTTTATGCTACAACTACAATTATCTACCTCAAAACTGACGCTAAAACAAGACTGTAACCTGGGATTAATTTTTTGTTGTCAGGAAATACAAAGAATTATTTAAATATACGACTTTTAAGGCAAGCAACTTCCCTCTGATTATTCTGCATTTTTGTATCTATTTGGAATATGTATAAGAAAGGAGTTCCTATCGCGTTCCACAAAACTACTATTGCTCTGATTTTCCATCCAAAACTACATAATTAATACCCAAATGCATGATGTTTTTCACCCTTTATTTCAATGACAATTATCTTCACTGTAACTCGCAGAATTCAAAAAGGTAAAATGAATAAAGTTCATGGTATAACGGTTCACCAATAAATATATATACGCGTATACATACATAAACAGAAATCTCAAATTCTACAATACAGAACCATGCTTGAAAGGATGGAATGTTATGTACACATAGAAGTAAATAACAAATCCTCATCCTTAATCTTCATTATTCATTGCAATAGTAGTTATTATGATTACTTTGTGCATCAATGTGAATAAAGTTCGCAGGGGCGACCAGGGAAATTTTTGAGTGTTAGGGTATTCCATTTTCGAAAATGAATCACTCGATGGAAGGACGACTGTACGTATTCGTGCACTGAACATGTACGCTGTAGGTAGTAGGTACAACTGGCGTGAGTGAAACTAGAAGAGTAAAAGCAACATAAATATCGATTATGCAGTCAGATCAGAGTAGTGATACGAACAATGGAAATACACGTACACTCAGAAACTCTGAGTGTATCACACAATATATAACTTTTTTCTCTATCTGCCACTTGTCCCAAACTTGTGAAAATACAAGAAACCCCAGTGGACAATGCACCACAAAATTATTTCATTTTGGCTATACTTATCTTCCAGAGACATTTTTAAAAATGACTGTTGTATTTCGTGTGTTGTATTAAATTAAGAGTGACTAAACAAGGTTGATTGTCCATTGCCTCAAAATCGTGGTAGCGATAAAGGGCACAAATATTTGTAACATATCAAAGATCTAAATGTAAATGTAGTCACTCAATTCCCGTAAAAGAATGGTTTTTTTGAAAGTTTTACCTTATTTAAACATATCCCTGTATCTAAATGAATAACAAAAATGTTGGTTAAATTTTTGGCTAGCCACGTATTATTTTCTGTACACATTTCGAGAAGTAAGGGATGGAGAAGGAGAACGGGGTATACATGGGATGAACATTTCCAGTGTCTAGAAATATTGGAATCATTTACTCATGGGAGATCACTGATTTAAATAAAACATGCTCTGGTACCATATGCACAGGAGAAAAAACATATATATACCAAGGAAGTGGCACTGTGGGCAAGACGCTTCTTTCACCACGAGACCAGGAGGAACTATACACAGAAATAAAGAAAGATGCCTCCCTATCCACTACAAATGCGTGTCTTTTTTGTGTGTGTGATAAGGATTGAGTTTATCATGTATCCTAAAGCTGATAAATAAATAATTATTCTAAAGAAAATTTAGGGCTCAATCTCTACTTTGATCTTCAATGCCATAGTAATGAAGGACCTGCTGTACGTGTATGTACATGTAGATATACATTATTATGTATGTTTCATAAGTATTATATGTGTGTACATAATATTTTATAATTTATTACATGTGTAACTACTTTCTACGTGCACTATGTATACGTATATACCTATACCTTAAGTCAAGCTAGGGAACATACCTACCTATATATCATAATTCATAATCCACAAGACCTAAAAGAGGCCCATTTTAGCTCCCTTAAAACTTACGCACCGTATGAAGGAGAAAGCGAAAAAACGTAGGTCCAAAAATCTGCTAAAACAAGTAGGTATATGTCATAGGTGTAGCTATATGACATGATACGTATATCTACTGTATGTGGACTTTTGGAAACTTTTTCAGTCACGCGCTGCGCGCGACTGAAAAACGAACGGGAGGAAAGAACTTTCTTGCGAAGGCTGTTTCTTGGGACTGGGTTGATGAATCTAACGTTGTTGGACTCTATCACACAACAGAAACTACAAAAAATTTGAACAACCTCACGAAAAAGTTCGAAAAAAATCAATTGAATTTTTACACACGGTGGAACTTAAAAAAGTGCAGAAGTTCCTAACCAATTGTCCCTCCGTTTTTCGTTTTTCTTTTAGAAAATGACCTCTTGACCCAATATGGTTCATGATGGCTCAAAGTTAGTCATGCTTTGTTGTAGAGCATAAAATTCTGTACAACATACGTGTTTCCCGAAATCCTATATGCTTGCTTTGAAGTACATATTGTACATCGCAGCGCGCGACTGAAAAAGTTCCTAACCAAAAGTCCACATACTGTATCTATCTGCATGGTAAAATGTTAAAAAGAACAAGTAAGATACATATATATATATTATGCATATATCTGTGCGTAAACGTGATGTATACATGCATACAAGGGAGAAAGAGAGAGAGAGAGAGAGAGAAATAAAGATTGTTTGGAGGAATAAGCGGCACCACTATATGAAAAGACTTTCTCGGTTAAAGAAAAGGCGAGAGAGAGAGAGAGGGAGTGGCAAAGGAATAAAAGTTTTTGGTGTGTGTATGATACCAATAATGTGGTTCAGCTCAAAATCACCATTAATATTCTGGTCGAGAATTTCTTTACTGTAGAAGATGGAGTAAAAAGGACATCACAGTTGATCCTAAATAATGCATCTTCTTTCTTTCTGGCTCCTCTATCTATTTCCCTGTATACTTCAGAATGTTAGTTTTCCCTAAAAAATAAGGAAAAAGTTCTTTCGTTTTCTTTCATATGCCTTTAATACATATTATACAGAAAATATTACCCCACCACTACATAACACCTACTTTAAACGTTAAACGAGATCTTTAGCTTTGAACAAAATATAATCAATAGATTACTATGCATAGAGAAAGGTAGATGAAGTCAAGCGAGTAAAAATATCGAACAATCAAAATGTGACTTAGGTTTTTAAATTTTTCTTGCATTTTCTTAGGATTGTTCCTACTTTATTTTCTCAAATAATATCATAAAGTGATGCTACTTTTGTGAAACATGAATCATTTTTTGTGTACAATAGAACAGTATTTAAGCCATACACGTACATAGTAATGTATCCTATTGAAATATCCTAGTGAAATCCTAATTCAAATCTCATTTTTGTTCACACATATTATTCCCGTTATAAATATGTAATATATTATATCGAATCTAAATCAAACAACTTTTGTAGAACTATAAATATTATAGACTATAAATCCACAAAGGTTATGTTATAACCTACGAACGTTATAGTTATTTTAAAATATAATGCGCGAGTCATCACTGATAAATATGTGAGATTATTGTAAACTGATCTACATACAATAATGCTACGTTCGATAAGGAAATAAATTCCTTCTTATAAAGTTGAAATATTGCAAAATAAATAACGGGTACGATAAATTAAAACTGAATAAATGAAATCAATTTCTGAGACATGAGATGTATGCATAAAATATGTAAATATTTCGAGGATGTATGTTTTTTGAGACACTAAAAAATAATGCAAGAATGCAAAGGAGACACGTAAGTATACTATATGATAAAGCACAATTAAACTACATTGTACTCTGTCAG
>JAQIVE010000313.1:0-41711 GCA_034698285.1 Sminthurinus bimaculatus | reverse complement strand
ATACATACGTGATGGAAAATGATGGAAATTTTTTTCGTTTTTTCAATGATTGAAAGATTGAAAGCCAACGTTGCTACCTATACACTATACATAGTGAATATTGATTTTGATTATTGACTGCAATATGCCTACGATAATAAATCAAAAATGAACAAGAAAGTGTTGCTCACCATCCTGTGCAATTCACTCAGTTTATTTACTGGCTCTTTTTTATACGCTGCGCTGTACAAACAATTTTTCTTTGAAAAAGGTTACAATTAAAGTATAGAAAAAAATGCATTACTATTATTTCTAATTATGTTTCAAATTTAAAAGCAGCATTTATCCATCAACCTAATTTTTAGCTTGTATATTCTTCAGGATGAAAGGACAACTCGCGTATGTATGTATAATGTATAGCTTACTCAAGTTTCAATAACTGCGATCCGAGCCAGAGTATGCAAAATGTATTTTTAAATAGCGCCGTCTTTGTTTGTTTGTATGTTTGAATGAGTGTATTTAGTATTTAGGATGTGCAAAAAATGTGCTCACTCACGCCAGCTTTGCGATACTTCCTCGTTAAGACATTTTTTACCCTCATTATGCAAACAATGGAGAAAGAGATTTACTCCATTGTGATTGTCATTTACATTAGGAAGTTGCATAGGGAAAAAAATACAACCGCTGAATTCCAGAGCGCCACAAAACAAGTCCGCCAACAAGATTCGGGATCCGCTCATTAAGAAAACTAAAATGCTTTGGGATCAACATTATCATCAATGTCATTATATGAATGAGCACTGTGACTATATACTTCGAGAATGAGTGTGGAGAAAAAGTATAGGAAAGCAATCTTTGTAATTCTTTGTAAGGAAGTGTAGCAAAAAAAGTTGGCCACAACGCCGCTCCCTTTCCCTTTCTCTGCTACTTACATGCACAAATGTATGCATGTATAATGTGTATACTCACTCTGCCTCTCGTGTTTGTGTTTACAGTTTACACTCTAGAGCCAAGAACTACTCATATTAACGTCATATTAAAATCTGTATAATTGCCTCGAATGTTTTGTTCTCACATACATGACAATTCCAACCTATTGCATTTTTTGCGATATATATTTAGAAATAATTAGGGAAATGTATTCAGTATTCACTAGCTACTAAATCCAAAGACAAAGGTTGTCTATGTAATGCACAAACGTTATCTACGATATATTATGATAGCAATGTGAACGATTCTTTTTCTGAGCGAGAGTTCCATCCCATGATTAAAGCGTTTAGGAAATTAAACTCTTGTCGAACATTGTACAATTTACAGTGGCAGAGAAGAAAGAAGAGGCAACAGAGGAGACAATACATACATAGCAAGCATAAATTTTACTAGTATTCGAATTTGTATCTTTTTTTAAGTAATACAGGGCCATTCATTTTCTACCATACAAAAATGAGTATGGGTGTATGCATTAAGCATGTTTTAAATTGTGAGGTTGTGTTTCTCTTTAAGCCCAATCATTTTCATTTAAAAAAAGTAAAATTGTAGCCTCTGTTTAATGTAGAGGTGAAATGTGGTACAAACACTGGAAAAGTCACTGCTGGAGTCGCAAGCTCATACTGATCTCTGATGGCTCCGAATTTTTGGTGTTCTTTCAAGTATACGTGCAGCATTATCTTCAGCAGCAAAACGAAGAGTACGGCTATAATTTTCAGCTTAACCTGCTCATATATGGCAAGGAATCTAACTATATGTGTATACCAATTCACTAATATGCTTGGTGGCATGTGTGGAGCAAGGGATGCGGTTTGGTTTAATGTCTAATGTCTAATGCATCATCCTGCCTAACTATATGAGTCGTATTATATCAGTACAATGTAGAAGTAGAATGATGAGTGAGCTCTTTTGCCTGGCACTGGTTTGATGGAGCTGAGGTTACTTTGGGTCGATTAAGGTTAACAGACGAAGGAAATGGAGATTGCAGCACAAGACATTAGTTAACTAATCGGACGACGAACAAAATGAAGATGAAGACCAAGACAAAGATGATGTAGATGCAGATGAAGACGAGATCCCTGGATCAATCGCCATTATTTTGCGTATTACTGCAAACGTCTCCTATCCGCGTTAGTACATTATTAGGCATGTACAAAGAAGTATTAGAAATTCTCCGCCAATTTAAGGTTCTCTTGTAGAAACTGTTTGGCCAAGTATAGAGAGATTTGTAATTCGTTCATTAATGTATTCATAATATTCCGGCTCGTGCCTCAATTTTGGAAAATCTAAAAGTATTATGAAGTTGAGCATATTTAATTTACATCGTCTTCATTCCTCATCATTCCTTGTTCTATTTCATGCCAGCAACTTACTTAATACACATATTACGTCTTTAGACATTATCCAGAATACAAAATACATCATTTTACCTCTACAGATTGCTAAAGATATTATATCAAATTTTAAGAAATAGAGAGAAAAAGCAGCGGAAGAGTTATGAGAGAGAAAATGTGTTCTTTTCCTTTCCGTTCCATCTACATAATACATACACCCAGAGATGAAGAAGAAGTCTTGAGTTAGCATTTTATTTGGAGAATACATGTATGTATGTATGTATATGTATACATAAGTATATGGGCTTTGCCATAACTCTGGATTTTGGACTTTCTCCCTCACTTTGTTCTACACAGCTTTTGGAAAGCGATAGTGTTGCTGCATTCCGTGTCCGTATTTGCTGTAGCAGGTGTCTATTATGGCACTTTGGATGCCATAAGGATTATCTGCAAATTCTGATGAGATACTTGGAAAATTTCGATCCTCATCCGCTTACACGATATTGATATACATACATATACATAAAATGGGTATATGGATATTCCTCGTTACTCCCCCTACTTCAAATCTATACTTTGTTCCTCCTTTGTCTCCCTTTCCTCTTTTTCCTCGTCCCTGCTATATAGTTTGTTCTCTGAATCTGAACGTGTATTAGACACGGAAAATCTACGGTCTTAGTTGTATATTAGTTTAAGTAGTCGTTTGCCTAATAATGCTCCTTTTAAGTGTGTGCTCAAAACTTCGAACCATATAAATCTCCGTTATGGATTTTTCTGCCGAGAAAATGAAAACATTTTGAAAAAGACTGCGGTTTAGTTTTTAGTCAACCAGCCACCCACCGTATTTTATGTACAGGCATACATATAATACTCGGAATAGCGCATTTTGTAGCTAATTATTTTCAATTTTGAACGCAGTATGAAATATTAAATATTATTGATGTTTTGCTCGTTAGATGGTTTATGTACAAAGTGTACAATGTATAGAGTCAGCTTGAAGCTTACTTTACAATATTTGAAGAGAGAAGTCCAAAATCTGAGCCAAAGTTTGTTTTAAACTTGCCCCACACAAAGACGTTTAAAATAGTCAAATGATATTATAATTAGAAATTTCCTCGTGCCTTCCAGTTTGCAGCATAAGCTGAAGCTGATGCCTTATTATAACTTATATATGTATGTGTGTGTATAACTTCGTTTTGGCCTAAACTTCAGGTTTCAGCTGTATCATTGAATGGGAATTCATATACAAATACAGATTCAAAGTTGGATCCCTCATGCTCCCTCTTCCATTCTCCATTTCTTTGGCTCTTCTGCATAACTTTGCTAATTATTATCTTGATTTGCACTCAAGTCGGACAATTCAATTGAATTCCATTAGTTTTCGTCATTTCAATCTTCTTATGAGAAATAGAGAGTCTCCTTATTATTATTATCATTATTATGGCTGCTTCATGCCTGTGTTCCCTTTCAAAGTTTGGAGGCGTAGTCATTGTATCTCCTGAATCTCTTTTGGCACTCGCATAGCAAATGGCAAAGTGAGAAGCAAATAACGAAAATTACGTACAGATTGATAACATCTTAATGCTTATTCCATTTTTCATCGAGCCAGACTTCCCCTTGTACGGCAACAGAAATACGTATAGAAATAGAGGCACAAACACAAATTCACAATTTCCCCCTTTCATTTTCAATTTTCCATGGAACTTTGCTATGCGTATGCATGTATCAATGTGCTAGATTCAATGTTGTCGGCTGTTGCTGTTGGCTTTGGCTTGTCATGTGCTCTGTTTTGACGTCCAAATGTTCAATCTTATATTGTGATACAATGTGAAGCAATGATACTACTAATACAATATTTCCTTATTCATTCCTTCATTCAATTTCTCGTCGCAAATAGGAGAATAGCAAAGTATAGAGCTTGTTTGAACATCATTCATATTTTGCCATTACTATTTTAACTATTATTATCTGCATTATTATATTTGGTGCTGATTTCCATCTTTGTCATATCTTGAGTCGAAACCGTTTTAAGCAGTATAAAGGGTAAATGCTACATGTTCTATATTATTTCATTTTCATCATTATTTATTATTTTGTATTAAAGGGGTTTCGAGCAAAATGAAGGCTAAGTTTTACTTACTGCGTGATTGGCCATTAAAAATATTGCTTTGACACAAAATTAACTCATAGAATTTTTTTCCGGTCAAAATCTAGAGATTAAGCTTAATTTCCGACCAAACATTATTTAAAGCGTTCGCTCTGAGACTGTAGACATGTTAATTTTGGTATAAATTTGACTCAATGTCAAAGCTCCTCTGTAACTTTGTTGGTAAACTTGCTCGGAAAATGTCCCATGCTATTGTTGACTTGTGACAACCTTTCACACTTTTGCACTTTCATCACTTTCCCCAACAGCCCAAGCAAGCAATCATTCTTTTATTCACGTAATATTGAAACTTGTTATCTTTTACTTATCTGTCCATCGCCGTGAAGCAGGACAAACGGAAAATGTGAAGAACAGAATAGAAGCGCTATTACTATACAATACTTCGTTCGTCAATATGGAAGGTAAATTGGAAAAGCAAATAGAAAATCACATGTCACAGTGTAGTAAATAGCAGATGACAACATAATAAATGTAATGTAACAATAACAATAACCTATAATAAATAAATAACATGTTTGTAGAAACTAAATGGGTGACTCAAAAGCAGAACCAGAATAATAAGCTCAACAATGTATGAACTATTCCCCTTTTGCTGCCTTCTACATATCGTCGTTGTCAATACACGTAACTTATCAATTATCGATACAATATCATACAAAATCACCATCAGCATCACAACATACCGGGTAAAAACATGACATTAAATGCTAGGTGAGGTGTAAAAGCGATTGGGAGTTTGACTTGTATCTACTTCCTAGAATTGTGCCTGTAACGTTGGAAAAAAGAAACTTAAATTTCTGACTTTGAATAGCCAGAACTAAAACCTACAGCATGCATACACATGCAGATATTTATACTTGTATACAAACAGGATATCATTGTTAATGTTCAGTCTGGAGTGTGAAAGGTGAGAAGGCTGAAAATATTTCAAAACGTGTGACACATGACAGAAAAAGCTGTGAAAAATTTTGAGATTACCGTGTATTATTATTATTATTATTATGAATGTGTCGGCAAAATGTAAAGTGTGTGTCATATACACAAATATGCATTCACGTAATATTAAAGGGAATTTTTGTGTGAGCATGTAAAAATAAATGTAGACAGAAAGGTGTCGACTGGCACTGAAAAAACGTCTGCACACACGTCGTCTTTATGTGTCATTGATAGGTTGTATGGAGGCGGTTCAACGAATTTCTGGATGACTTCACAGACCCTTTGACAACCTTCATCTCTCCTCCCTTCCAAAGGAAGATCGCTAGGAAACACGAATACATACATATACATAATGTAGTACATACGTAAATATGTATTTTCCATTGATTCGTGCAATCCAGTGGAAATCTTTCCGGACAGGAAGATGCGCATTTTTATGCTCTGTGTGGATAATGTATATAGCGTGCATAAATCTTTTTCTACACTTACACGTAGTAAGTATATGTATATAATGTATACGTGTGTGATGATGATAATGACGATGATGTGGTAGGTAAGAAGTCAAAAAGAAAGAACAGAGAAAAAACACCGAAGCGTAACCAGTCGATTGAATCCTTCTTGCATCATACATATGCTCTGATTTTCTCTCATCTTCCGCTTCTGTCTCTGTCTTTCCCCCTTCTCTCTCTTTCTTAACCTTCTGTCAGCTGTTTTCCTCAAACCTTTCCTCCACTGGTTTTTTCTCTCTCTCCGTGTCAGAAGTGTTAGTGTGCATCTCCCGGCACTTTAAACTACTCAATATGCGAAGAGCAGCATCATTACGGATTACGACCGTAAGGGAATCGAGGCAAGGATTTTACACAGTGCCAGTGTACAAATCCGTTTTATTGAGCTCATCTCCCTTCATTTTTATTCCATGTACAAATCTCTGATTTCCCCTTTATTTATCTTACATACATAGTTGTACACATACCTACTTATTTTCTTTTGCTGGTTGGCCAGTAAAGTTAACCCTAGTTTTTTCAAGATTGAGATGAATTTTCCTACAGATTCAAAAAAATATTCTGTTCTTTGACTTACAAATCTGCTTGTCACAATTTGAGCCTTGATCTCATGGTTAGCGTCAATCGTCAACACAGCAGTTAATTTGAGTCAAGTGACGTGCTATCATGTAACTAGATGGTGATGGTGAGGGTGACTGGTTGGCTGGCTGACGGAAAATGAGTGAATGAATGAGTAAATTGTTGGCAGTCAATATGAATGAATGTGAATGAGAATAATAAGAGAGTGTGTATGTGTAAGAGAGAGAGAAAGAACTAGTGGTAGAAACAGACAAACGCTGTGACAGACGTGCTGAAGAAAGTGAAAAGACAGAGAGTACAAGAAAAGAGAGCGAGAGAGAGAGAAAGAAGGAAGGAGGGTGAGAAAAATAGGTTTAAGGCAGGAAGTCGACGGGAGTTCTCAGTGAGACATGATCATCGTAACGGAAGAATAGACAAGCTCAATGCGATATTTTCCACAGACCTTCTGTCCTCTTATTGGAGTTATCTACTTCTCTTCCCTTCCGAGTAACAATGAATCCCTGTACAGTACACACTATGAAAGAACTATGCATGTTTGTAGGAATGAAACAAGTCATGGAGCAAGAACATGGAACGGTTTCTTACAATGACTTTCCACTGTGGCAGTACTTGTGTGTATGCAACTATCAACTATTATTGTGTTATATTATGTTGTCTTTACAACTGACAATTTACTACTTGTTTTTTACGATTTCTTTCTCCCGTTTTACGACCTTCTTGATAGTTGCAGTTTTATTGTGGAAACAATAAATTGAATAAAATCCATATGTATGATGTTTATTCGACAGCACATTTTTTGCACATCATTTTTGTCGAATTTTTTTTACAAACTCATTTTATTTCATTCATTTTTTCTTCTGTAGCGCAAAGTGGTAAAAGTTTTTTAATACTACATGAAAATTTTTTTTGTTGATTCAAAATTTGATTTTTCTACATTTGTGTCAGTGCAATAAAAAAATTATTTTTCCACGATATTCCATTTCCTACTTCTAGTAAGTATCATAATATATTTTATGCATTATGGACCAAACTTAAAATAGATCACGGATGATGGAGCAAGGCTCTTAATAATACAATATAATAGTAATGGTGTGATGGTGAGAGGCGGCTGTGTGTTCACTTTTGCTGAGAATAGCGCGAGGATTGATCTGATATTATGCATGATTGTGAATATAATTATTATGAAGACCAAACGCATTAGATTAGCTGAAACTTGAATTGAATAGACGTCAGCATTTCCCATTGTTTCCGAGTTAGTCAAACAATGGCCAGGCAAGTGACACACACCGAGATATAAGTTGGTTACTTTGGGTTTGCTTGTTGGGACTGGGAGAGAAGGAAGAGAGGACGAGTTCTATATTTATGTAGATAGAAAATACATGTATACAAGGTTCCCTAAATATGTATACAGGAATGAATAGATTCAAACAAGGGTAGAAATGGCACAACCGCTCTTTTTAATATGTATTGAAGAACAAAGTGAATGGGATCGAGAAAGGGCAAAAACGACAAACGACAAAACGACGGTCGTCTTGTCTCCCCTCCTCTTCCCTTCCCTCGCTCGCTCGCTCACTCGACAATCCAATGGTCTATGGGTTTTGTGCATTTATCCATTATGCGGTACGATATCTGGATCTGGATGACGGAAGCACATCGTCCATGGTTTTCATTATGATTATTCAACCAACAGATCCCTTATATCCTTAAAATGTATAATGATCACACTCCATCTCAATCCTACCCGTTTTATTTAATTTGTACATATTTTAGTGCATGTAAGCATTTCACGTTAGCTACACATAAATAGGGTCACCTGGGGGAAGTTTGTTTATGGGGTAAGTTTAACAATCCCCTTTACAAGCGAACTCTGAACCAACATTCAGCTCTATGTAATACAGCATAGTAGTTTGGACCATTCTGCATACTGTATCAAGTTTTTGGGGTCATCGGTGCAATAAGTGCTGAGATACAGGCACCGGAAGTGAACATGTCAAAAGAATTTAAAAAGTGAATTCTTCCTCACTGTCTTCAAATTATGATTACAGCCAAATTACAAAGAGTTTAAAATATTTTCAAACAGAATCATAACAAGGGAAGTCCGGCGATAATTTTCCATACATTCCGGACTTAAAACTATGTTAAACTCAATTAAAAATAGGGGTGTTAAACTTACCCCACGATTTTTGCATCCGTGGGGGAAGTTTAACATAGAGGAAGGGGAAGTATGCCATTGTAATTTAAGTACTAGCAAACATTTTCCGCCACTCATACACCCTTGAATTTGTGTGGTAGTCAGATTTTTAAGTATTTCCATTCACTTTTTTATAGAATGACTACTACTATTTTTCTGTTTTTCTTATAAATACAATTTTCGAATAAATAATTAAAATTAAGTAATAATACGCATCAAGTATAATATTTTAATAATATTTAAGGTTTTTACTAGTGTAAGCTTCATAATATTATTAATATAAGAACTGTAAATTTCCGTTTGAGGAGTAAAACAAGAAGTCTTATATGTCATTTTTGTTTACTTTTGTGAGTTAATTAGCAAGTAGTTTAAAGTTAGTATCGTCAAATCTGTGATATTAAATACCAGTAGGTTTCATCCGTGATCGATATAGAGTATATAAACTACGTATCTACTTATCACAGCTACTGAATTTCGTAATAATAATACTCTTTACAATAGTAAGTATTTGTCAGTGTATCTTTTAGTGTAGTTGCCTTATCCGTGGTTAATTACGTTATAACTGCTTCAAAATTGAAAACCAGCATATGATTTAATAAAGCAGATGTTAGTCTAAAGTTTTATACCAATTTATGTGCTACAATTCTAACTGCCATTCATTTAAAGTGTATGTTAAACTTACCCCACACTATGTTAAACTTACCCCATGTCCTGGGGTAAGTTTAACATAGTGACTTTAATATTTTGAAAATTAATTGCAACAATACTACCGATTAAGTTGGTTTATGCTGTACCTAAACATGTAAAGATAAACCAGACAAATCATATAGTATCGTTGCAGTTAAGTAAAAGTACCTAAGTGATCAGATATTTGAGGTCAAAGACGAACTGCTTCAAAACTATGTTAAACTTGCCCCAGGTGACCCTAGTCTCAAAATTGGCGAAATAGAAATGCAACAGTGTGCAAAACATGAAGTTTGAAATAGAGAAAAACTTTGTTGGTGGTTGGCGGAAAAGTAGCTCACACACATGCATAAAAAGAGAGCGACTTGATTGATGAACTTGAAACTTTGTGTATGTGTGTAGTATGTAAGGTCTTTACATATGCTGATAGATACATTTACGAGGTGAGAAATAATATTTTATATTTTTATTTTTTTCAAATCAATGATACTGGAAAAGTATCTCAAGCTACATAAACCACCTTTGAAATTATCCCCATTACTTATGTCATAAAAAATGATGCGATAAGGGTTTCACGTTTAGAACATCCTTTTGCCTTGCTTTTGCTTGATGCTTTTCCACTGGTAGGGAAAAAAGTGAGGCAACAGTATTATTTGTCACCCTGTATTGCAAAAAGTAGAAGCAGAATTATCCGTGTTCAAGGTTTTCCAAAAAATCAAGATGAAAATGAAGAATGGAAACCTTTGCCGATGACGCAAGAGTAAATAAAAAATGTAGGGACGCACATGGGCGAAATAAATTTAAAGTCGGAATTAAGACTGTTTTTTTGCTACAATAATTATATCAGGATTAAAATAAATAAATTGGAACACAGACAGCAACCAAACCCAGCGGAAGAACTACAATACTTTTATACTGTATATTGTGTATGGTCTCTAATCCTTTGGCTATAGCTCACAGGCCGTAGTTTACAAAGTCTGGAATTGATTTTTGCCTGATTCTTCGTTCTTCGCCTTTTGTGCAAGTATGCACCACAACTTCACGATTGGTGACTCTAGACGCAAGGCTGTATTTTATATGTATGTATATTCTGATGATATTATGCAATAAATGTAAGTATTCACAGTGTATGTATTATGTATTTTGGATAACAGACAAAAGTCTGATGTACATACATCTATTAAAAGAATGTAGATGGGAAAATAGGAGGGAACAGTACAGGTTTTCTTTGGAAAATCTCAAGCATAATGAGTTCTTAGAATCTCAATCCAGTTCGTCTTACTTTTCTCCATCATGCCTTTTCATCCGTTCCTCATTTCATCTCATTTCAATCAAGGCCGTGAGCTTATAGGATTAGCTTTTTTCCTCCTTCGATTTGATTAGATTTCAATGGTCGAAATTCCCAAACTGACCTGAGTAAGGACGCCAAAGTTGGTTTAGGATATTTCCCTTTCCTTACTTATCCTTATGTTTACCTTAATAAGGTGAACATAAGATGGGCAAGCTTGCGATTTTAAGGCATAAATGATAAACAAGCGTTATTATTGGTTAATACATTTTTGCTGTGTACTTGATTGATCTGTTTGGATTTTATCCCTCTTATTTTCCCTTTAAGCGGCTCTTTTATTATTCGAGTAGCCTCCGATCAGGTTCAGGTTCAGGATGACTCCATAATTAAATTGCCGTACCTGCAATTTGACATCTCTGTCTATCTGGGGAAATAAAGTCGGCCCTCATTAACTTTCTTGTAAATTACAGAACAAGAAGTAATCGGTGATCCCGAGTCAAGGCTTTCCGTCGTTTGACTACTCAATATACATATGTACAATGTACATTGTACATACAAAATGGAATTAAATGTATCAGCCAAATATATGTTCTTCTTTATTTACAGACAAAGAAAATGTTAAAGGGCATACAAATCTATGTACGTTTATCGGCATAAATGATAAACTTGATCTTTGGTGCACAAAGTCGAGGAATAACAGCAGCAGAGCGAAAAAGGAAAATCGCCATAAGCTCACATCATCATCATCATCCTGGATGATGCATTCAATACTAAGACAATGCTTTTCATATTGCTCAACAACGGACTTTACCATGGCAAAACCATGAGAGAGAGAGGAATACACATATAGGTACATATACACATACACAAATAACTCCATTCCACTACATACAATCACTTGGACGTATAAATAAATGGCACAATGCATTTTTTCACCGTTACTCAAAAATATCCATAGGCACATGCGAAATGTATGTATGTGTTGGATGAAGGGAAACAGAGAACATTAGACCATTATCAGTTAAAAGGGAATACAAATCTCGGAGCCCAAGTCAGGATTTACCGAGCCGTTAGAGGATTGGCTGGATTGTCAAAGGGCAAAAGGCGAAAAAGAGTGTCATCGTCATCAGCTATTATACCATGCATCCCTACGTCCATAGTACATATACATACATGGATACAGCATACCGTATATTGCATATAAATAATATTACCTACCTATGCATTATATCCTGAGTTTCGCTGAGATGAAAAAAATGCATGAAAAAAAGGAAACGAGGAGCAGAGAAAAAAGACAGAGAATCGATCAACCACATGGACAAAATGAACTACTACCGTAGTTATAACTATAGGGAATGGAGAAGCGAGACAGAGAAGGCGACGACAATGCAAAAGGCAGGTACATATATAAAATACAAATACGTGCATACCTTTGTAGAAAATGTATAAAATAATAGAAATCTACATATAATAATATATATAGTATAATATGGAAGTACAAAAGGCTAAGTCAAAAGCAAAGGAAGGGAAAAGACAGTGGAGAGCCATTTCCTTTTTTTCTCT
Organism: Sminthurinus bimaculatus; assembly: GCA_034698285.1. Classification (NCBI taxonomy): domain Eukaryota; kingdom Metazoa; phylum Arthropoda; class Collembola; order Symphypleona; family Katiannidae; genus Sminthurinus; species Sminthurinus bimaculatus. The sequence goes on along the minus strand of JAQIVE010000313.1, from coordinate 29,500 downwards.
ACCTTTTTTCCTTTCTCTACACTTCAATTCCCCAATATCAAATATATTGTGTACACACTGTGCTGTACTGTACCGTTATATATGTATTTATGTCTTATAGCTTCTTCCTCCTTGATCCTTGTTTCAATTCCTGAAACACATTTTTGGGAGACGAAGGAGAGAACATACATTATATTCCAGGCTGATGCTGTATGTATGTATGTATACTGTATGTATGCTTATAATTATAACGTGGTCCGCACAAACGTGCAATTATATTATCTACACGGAGAATTTCATCCCATCTTTTCCTCCCCCTTCTGCTTTTTCCTCTCGCTCTCTTTCCCTCGCTTCTTTTTCACATACGATCTCTGCTCACTGGAATCGCGAGTTGAGAATTGCAAAGTGTTCCCTGGTAAATCCTCGAGCAACTTGAGCTAAACTAAAGGTAATGCTGAAATCGAAGTACGTCACTCTCGATGCTAGACAGTGTGCAGTGTGCAAGTACGGATCTTATTCCTCCTCCTCATCCACGAAAAATAATAATGTAGGCAAAACGAATCAATGCTCAATGACTGCCTACTTCAAAATGTATTTATGTTTGCACTCGCCCAAGAGACGGCTCATAATGCGTGCTCAAGGTTCACTGACTGATCAAATGTTTGTGGCCAATCGCACTAATAACTCGAATGAATTGCGGGTTTCTTTGTAGTCTTGTAATTAATAATCTGGTAAAATTAGAAAACGCCGCTCTTTTCATTTATTGCTACATACACTTGCATATATTATCGCTGAAGTAATACACATCATGCGACATGTACATTTACAGAGTCGCAGTACGAAGTAATTTTTATGGTGTTAAAAAACTTTTTGTAATAGAGCGCGTTGTAAAATACAAGTTAATCAAATTAGCCAATTAGACTAATCTTGTGCTTTTGTGGGTTCCTATCCAAGGTTGTTGTTGTTGTTCTTCTTCTCGGTGTTGGTCCGATTGCGCTGAGCAGAAAGATGGAGATTGAAATTAAAGAGACTTTGTTGTGTCTGTTCTTTTGATGTAGCAAATCTAATCAAGTGACTAATCACTTAATTTATCTAGAATAATGAATGGGGAAATACCGTATTTGCAGATTTAAGGAATGAAACATTTTTCCTGTTTCAAATAACAATGAGTATTAAAGTAATCCTAACGTACTTCTATAACATCTACATAAATGCAAATACATATGTGAAGTATCTTTCTAAAGAGCGAAGAGTACCCTTTAGTTACCATAGTTACTCATTGTACTCTTCGCGGACTAGAAAAGTATGGAACATATGTATATGTGAACAATATTCAATGCAGAATACACTTATATTACATGAAAACGTATCACCACTGATAATTTTCAAAGTAAGAATACGAATAAACAAAGAAGAAGATAGAAAATGTCTTAAAAATAAATGGTGGATATAAAAAGGACATTATTATTATCTGGTAGGCTGAGAATGAGACATTTTTAAATGTCAAGCACCCGCAAATCGAAGGAGTAGACGAGGATTCAACTGTGATTTATGACCAGCACTTTCCCTAAGTATTTAAATGTCAAATGTATTTTTGTTCTCATAGAAGAGGATCTATCAACAGTTTGGAATAGGCCTTTTCCATTGCATTTTACGCCTATTTACTTATACTCTCAAATCTGGTTGGTTTCGGTCTTTGTGTACAATTGAGCTCATTGACTGACTTTGATTCTAGAATTATAAGCGCAGCACAAATGCGCTTTCGGCTTTTCGACAAAAGCGGGGGAATAAACATATTATGTATTACGTAATAACAGTATACTGATAGTATAGTTTATAGCTATATTAAAAACGGTAAACAGTTGTTTGCAAATGTCTAATATTTTTGTATTGTACAGAATTCATTTCACGTTTGCAGCATACAATTCGTAATTAGTTACATAGTCTGGGCTCCCTTAATCGATGTAATGCATTTTGCATACTAGTATGTATTTATACACACTGTTATGCAATATGCACCTAAGAAGTTTAACACTTAAATGTTTTTAGGGAGCTCTCTGCATCTGTTCAAGAAAGGTAACTTGCCACACGGGTCGCATCTGGGAATTAAGCTATTGATAATCGTTTGTCGGAGTTGGTTGTTCTCTGCGTCTATTACTTTGGCTGTCTGTATTAACAAAATTCGATCGTACCAGTTTTGAAACATTTATTTTAGAATTGTCCTCCAATCACAGGAAACTGGAAATTGGGACGATTTGGTCGTGCCTCAACTTTGAACATTAAACATTGTCTGTATGTATCCGTATTTTGTATTTATTTGCTACAGAACTCAAAGACATAATTTGTGTTGCCGTTTTGTCTTGATAAACTTGAGCTTAAACCCTGAGTTTGAGGTGGAAACCCTTAAGGAATAAATTAAGGGTTCTCCTAAAAATACAATTTGGTACGTCGTCTTACAAGGAGCAAGCTTTAAGCTTGTCTCATAAACAAAAGCGAAACATAAGGGATTCCCTTTCTTTTTCATGGTGTATTTTTGTTTCAAAGGTATGCAATTTGCCGTAATATGAATGCTGGACATGTTACAAAAATAAATTGGTCACGGAAATGTTTCAGCAGTTTGAATTTTGAACGACGTACACATTACTTCTGCATGTTTCAAATCATTTGTCTCATTGACACGTTGAGTGCTATCTCTCAGTTGACTTTATCGAACAATTAAATTGGTACTTATTGATTTCATTTATACCTTTAGTCTTCATTGCTCATTGTTCATCATATCTTAATTTACACTCACATTGTTTCGTTGTGCATAAATTTACCTTTGTTTTATAACTGTGTGTATGTGTGTTCTGTGATCTCGAAATTTGCCCTTTTCCAGATGTGCTCTTTGGTTGTTTTTGTCGTATCAAATATCAAAGCTTCGTGTAGGTACGTTGTAAACTGTGCCTTCCTTCATCGTGATGAAACAGAGTGAATGTAGATGAAAAGAGTGACAAGAGTAGAAGGAACACCCGCGGAAACAAACTGAAGGCATCCAAGTGCACAAGAGTATTTAAACAAGTACGCACTTGATTCAGTCATCCGTCCATTTACAGTTATATCAATGTGCTGTGAATATATATGTATATATAAACACATAGACATATGTAATACATACAATAACTTTTCATTGATTCATTGACTGGGCACAAACTGGGCTGAAGAGTGAACATTGGAGAATCAAAAGGCGAGACTGTTGATAATGAGGCTGGAGAAGTGTGTGTCTGTTGATTGTCGATAGGAAGTGGAGTGAATGAGCCAACACTAATCATCATCATCATCATCTGTTCAAATTGACAAGTGAGGAGAGAATTTGAGTGTGATTGTGTGTTCTTCTGCTTCCGATTGAGTTCCGACCACTCCGACACCAGAACAAATCATTTTCGAGTGAGAGACTGATAACTTTTACAAAACACGCACATGCATATACAATATAAAGTATAGGCAGTGGAACAGATTTCGTGTCTATTTCTATTTCTGGTCTCGTTTTGGTTAAATATTGCGTGCGTCTTCTCCAGCCGTCGTGACTTCCACCCCCCAAAAACCAACCAGCTTCCGATATTTCCCCTTGTGAAATTTTCAACTTTTCCTCGACGACAGCCTGGAATCTTTTGAATCTTGTTGAAAACTAGAGGAACACGACCAGTGTGTAAGGACAAGGACAGCGAGGAGCTGAATTCAACTCAAACTTTATAACCGTGCCAAGCCAAGCCAAGGGAAAATAAAGGAAACCCGCAACGAGCCACGAACATTGCAATATATTAAACGCCAGCGGTATGGTGCAGCTTGCATAGGAGACATTGTACGAATATTCAATTGAGATTACTCACACACATTCAGAGTTTTGCAGCTCCAGACTGCGCTCCGCTAGTGGTCCCCATCATTGTCATCAAAACCACAGAGAGCGGTAAAGAGAGGGAGAGAGAACGATTGCCATACAAAAAACGCTCCTATCTCAATTTTGCATCCTTTCTTCATTCCCTATATAAATAAGCATAAGGACCGACACCCGAGACTTTTTCACTCAAATTCCACAAAAACTTCTTGGCTCTGAATTATCGTATCGACGTTGCCAATTTTTTAAGACTTTCATTTAGTATGAAGGAGCAGAAGTCAAAACCAAAGGTTTGTCCCTTAAATTTGATACACATAGTGCAAAACATCATAAAATATTAATATTTTTTATTTTTTAGTACTCTAATCCTCTGCAGATAGTTACATACTTGCTCACTCTTCCATACTTCCATCTTGGCTTTATTGTTATTCATTTTGGGCTTCAGCTGTTATTGCAAATTATCAAAGCTATTGATTATTTCTAGATGACTGATGCTTAATATTTATTTGTGTGAATACTATTCAATGTTGTGTCAACTTCATTAATTTAATTGTGTTACATTACAAGTATAGTAAGCTTGTAAAACAGGTTACACTACTCGTAGAATTATTCTCAAGATATTATTCTCTTTCGACCTCCGCCCTTTACAGTAAATTATTATCCTAGTGTATCTAAATACACATGTAAGTGTACTTAGAAAATGTGTTCCAAGCCTCCTAATTTAGTTTGTCAATTTGAGAAGGATTCACTTAGTACTGTTTACGACATGCTCGTAAATATAGTTTTACATTGAAAAGTGCTGACTCTGAAAAGCATGAGGAAATTAAGGAGGCAGGTTAAATTAATATTGGTTTTGTATGTATATAATGTGCACAATGTACATTGTACATCCTACATGCGTATTTATTACCCTATCATTGCTCGAGCAAAGAGACGACCGATGACTTGTCTTGAAGGAATTAAAAGTGCATGGATACGTAACATAATATATGCATGGTATGGTTTTCATAATGGTATGGTGGTGAACCCTGAGAAATTAAGATGATTTGTTGCTGCTATTGTGTGAGGAGATGCAAAAGTGACGGTGGGAAAATTGAGGAAGGGCAAGCAGATACATTTAACGGTACAGAATTTGTATCACCACCAGTTATGTAGAGCAAGTAACTCAATACACACAACGTGGTTGGTTTGGTATGTATGTATTCCTTATATTTCTTGTATGTATATATAGAATCATAAATCAAAATTAAATTGTCTCCAGCGTATTATTTTCTATAATATAATCAGATGAGCAATAAACTTGAACCAACCACGATACACCTTGTCAACGGTACATATATTTAGTACAATATATATAAATAAACTGGTGGTGGATAGTTGACGAGTAACATTTTTAATTTTTGATATTTTGTGCCTACACCATACTGGCTGCAATGTAGCCGCTGCATGTAGTTATGTATTTTGAAAGATGATTACTAAAGTGGAAATTCGATCAAAGAGGAATAATTGTTCGTAGCAATTTAATTACGGTTGCGGAAACGACAAAAGCTGTACGTATGCAAGCTTTTGAATTTTTGAAGGAAAAGTAAAAAAAATGTATAAAAATTCATTATACATTATTAAAATTACATTATACATTAAATAGTAAATATATTAGAGGTATAACATAGCTCTCAAATTGTTGTTGCAGAGAAAGGTTATACATATATTGTATAATAATACATAGCATTAGGACATCGCAGATATTGATATTATAATGTTCAAATTTGGCTATATATTATGGTAAAGGTTATTGTTATTGCAGAGAGGAGAAGGGAAATGGTAAATGAAAGGCGGAGCAGAGACGTGAGTAAATTTTGCATTCATACCTGCATCTGCTTCCCCTTCCTCCATACATACATACATAGATAAGTATGTACTACACACTACACACGGCAAATTTAATATGACAATACGAATAGTGGTGAGCCAAAACGCAATGGAAAAGTGAGGCTGATGCTGTAAAAGTGGAAAATTTCCCTGTCTGTCTCGCTCTTTCTTCTGGGCATTTTGAATTTTGAATGAGGGTCACATTCGTTTTTATTGAATCATTTTGAACGCATATGGACTAAATACATGTTAGTTGGAATCACGAATCTGCCTTTGATCTTGTCTCATAGATTTATCGTTATGCAGTCAAAATTCCAAGTTCTGGAATTTCAAAGGCCATGTTGTAATAATCATGCTATAAAATGAACACATCAGACAGGGGCAGAGACCGAGACAGAGACAGATAAAGAGAGTTAGACAAACCTGCATGAACACTTTGTACTTTTATATATTTGACTCTCGTGTCTGCATTTAGGTATTCTCACGATTACAATCCCATTTCCATCATAAAATATTAGTTAAATTTACACACAGGTATAATACCATGTATCTTTTCTCTACTCTATACTTAGCATGCGGAAAATATATTTTTAGATAGCAGATGCTATGGCATACGTATATATTATGCTTATCACAAGCATATACACGTAAATACATATGTGCCGAATGTTTTGGACACCTACAAGGTTGCCTTTCTATAAATATTAGTACATGAATCAAGTGTGGCTGGAGCAACAATAATGGGAATTATTATCATAAATGTACCAAAGAGAATTCGATGGATATTTTCAATTTACACATTTTCTCGGAAATGAGTCGGAATGTTTGCACAAAAGTTGGTGCTCAAAGTTTTCCTTTGTGAAAACTCAAACCTCCACTGGAACGACATTGAATGCTATTTCAAGATGTGTACACCGCTTTGATCGAGCTGCATTACAAATTAAAGTCAGCTAAATATCTATGGCCTACTTTTTTGCATTTTTTAATTTTGTATTTCTGAGTTTCCGCTGCATTTAAGTATGTACATAAAATCAAAAAAATTCTGCACCGTTTGCATGATGCACACATATGCTCTTAAATCATAACAAGAAAGCTTGATGAGTACAAACATTTTGAGATTGCTTAAAAGAAGAACTTATACTTACACCTAACGCCTTAGTTTTTAGATCGATTAAAAAGTTAAATTCGGAGAATTCGATTTGAGTATTTAGCAAGTTGCGTTGCCCATTTTCAAGTAAAAAACTTTTAAAATGTGCATAGCAACGAAATATCATTATTTTTAGTTTTGGAAAACTAGGAAATGCTACACAATTTTATTCAATTCTTTGAGTAGTTTTTACTTTATTACATTGTTCAGGGAAACGCGGATGCTGCCATGATAACAAATGGAAATGATCGTGCAATATACACGTATAAAACTTGTGTAATATTCTGCTGCTGCATCTTCAGTTCTTGTCAACGAGCAATTAAGAAATAAGGGGAAAAGAAGAAAAGCGGTTTTATAAAGCTTTGTTCCTCCTTCCGTCTTCATCATCAGTACAATTAAAAGGGACTTGACGACTTTCCCCAGAGGAATCTAGTCATGTCCCCCGCCGATTTTCTCGTGGTTTTATTCATCAGACAGTGGTTTCAAATGATGTCTTTATGCACAGACAGAAAGTCAAAAAGAGTCTATGTAGATATAGAACAACCAAAAAATGACTCTTTTACGTCGTCCACACATACATATTCTCAGCTCTGAAGTTTCCTAAAATTGGGAGAAACCACGGGTAAAAAAATAAGTACGAAAGATCATATTTTGCGTACGTTCATATTCTCCAGGTTGATGTTTCTCCTCATTAACCGTAGCCGAAATGAATGTACTAAGTACGAGGCATGTACGATATATCATTCGACAGGTTACATGTATGCCTGTATAGAAAAAAGGTTACCTTACCCCTCCTCAACTGTATTATTTCAATATTAATTTGATACGCAATTTTCGGGGTGATGGCGAAAGAAAGAGAAAGTTAATTGTTCCACAATTATCATCTTTGGATTTCCTTTCCGCTTTTTTTATTTTTTTCTTCGTAGAAACTATCTATTATTATTGCTTTTTTACTCCAAGTATCGTATTAAGTAGGAGGAAATGTGTAGGAAAGTTTTTATCCTTATTTTATTATTATATTACACATTGGACATTGCATACGCCGCTAAAATTGTTAGAAACCAAGGAAGGGGAATAAGGAAAAAATGAGAAGTATGTACAATGTACGTGTAGAGTAGAGTTCAGAGGAAAAAGTTGATGATGAAACATAATATTATTATCATTATCATGTTTGTGCTAATAACATTTTGTGTGTGTATCTCGTGTCTTGAACGCACTTGTACAGAAGCTCCAGTCATCTCCCTTTTCCTGGATGATCATCTCCTGCCTCGTCATTGTCTCGGCTGGATTCACATGTCTGGAAGCAAGACCGAGAGGTGGTAGTGGTGGTGGTGGTAACATTAAAATAAGTCTTTCTGACCACCACCATCATCATCATGATCATCAACAACATCAGGAGCATCAGAAGCAACTTGATGAGGCAACTGACTCTCAGCTGCAATTTTCTTCATCGTCCTCGTCGTCATCATCATCATCAATGTTGCCCGCCTCTCATCCTCATCAACATGATCCAGATGAAACAACAAACTTGAAAAGGCAACCAGCAGAAGACAGTCATCTGTAAGTTTTTCTTCCTAATCTCCTAACCCATCCGTTTGTCTGTCACTCTCTCATTCATCCGACACTCGCCAAACTTCCTTTCATTGCACTTTTCTCCAAACTACGTCAAGCTCCTCACGCACTAAAAACACGGGCCGAACGTCGTAAAACGCAGATATAAGAGACAAGATTATTGTATGCATGTAATAATATACTCTCTGGTTTTCATTAAATGGCACTCCAAATTTTACTTTCGCCATATATTAGCATGGAGAAAGTAAACTTTGGTGAGCCATTTAATAAAAAACCGAGTGTACAGCGTACACTGTACATTGGAAAAACAACTACCTAGGCATAAAAACCAAGAACCGTGCAATATCTGATAGCTTACATAATACATAATATTGCATAGAAGCATTTACCTTAATGAGTACATTGCAATATGGAAAATGCCTTTAAAATGTAAATGCGTAGCCTGTGTGTAGTATAAAGCATAATGCAAAAACACGACAAAGGACTTTTAGTATAGTGTTGCACTATAATAAATCTTGGATACATACTTACATATCTAATTATGATAATAACGCTCTCTATTAAAATTAAATGTAGGGGTGGATCTATGGCAAATCTGCGGGTTGTACGTGGGCCGCAACAAGAATCTTCATCTCGGTACACAAATGACGGAATGAGTAATGAGCAGTTTGGAGCTTCGACGATAGTGGATGGTCATAACGAAAATGCTGGTGGTGTTGGCAGATTCCTGTCCTCCTACATGCCGACGATTCCAAAACTTGTTTCCAGACTGTACACGGATTTCATGATCGGGACAAATGATCAGGGGGTCACTACTCCAATTGTGAAGAGCAACAACACGGGAGCCAAGCCAATGCAGGCCAGGTTAGTGTTCAAAGATCCCATTATACGCGCAATCGAATTCTACACGGGTTTCATTTGAATTTTGAATTTCCACCAAGATTTTTGAAAAATATTATCTCATAATATGTAATCTTTTTACAAGTTTATACCTATTTGTTCAAGTTGAAAAGTCAAAGGCCCAAAATAGCAAGGGAGAAGAGAGACGTTACACAAGTCACTTTGAAAAAAATTCCACTAACAAAATTTCTTTTTATATTGAATCCAAAATCTGTTAACCTTTTCTGTCTGTATGTATCTGTATACGTTGTGTGCAAAAAATGCAATATGTACGTGTGCACTGTAAAACGGGAAAATGCTCAAATTTAATTTAATTCTCATGCATTGTTGATACTTACACACATTTTCTGCATTCTATTCTATTCTATACGATGGTGTATTTATAACTGCGCTCCTTGTATTTTGTACACGATTTTTCTTCGCTTTTTACAAAACGTACAATGTCTTTTTGTATGTATGTACAGGAGGCTGGAATTTGAGCCTGGACTCCAGGACGAGGAGAAGAATGACGTTTCACATTTTGGACTAGAACCTAAAAGAGTAGCCTTTCAATCCGGTGGGAAAATGGAGCTTTCCAATCCACTGGACGCCACCAATACAGAGACAGAAGCAAAGGAACAGGAGGAAGAAAAAGAATCAGAAAAGGAGAAAGAATCCTCCTTATTCTTACCCTTGTCCGATTCCATCCCAGAATTCCAGGAAGCCAATCCAACCCAATTCAAATCCAGCAATCTTTTTCATCATCCACATCATTCAATTCAGCCAGAAAACTCCTTGGCTCCTTTGTTCGATTCCAAAGAGCAGACCAAGAGTTTAAATTCCACCAACATTTCATGGGGTATCACCACGAAAATGAATATTGGCGACGTCAACGCGTCTTCAGTCCCAGCTTTTTATCTCGTCTCCGATTTAAATTTAGATTTTGAGCAGGGAGCAAAAGAGGGGAATAAAGATGTAGATGCTGAGGAGGGGATTCCTACCATTCCTATTCCCATCCCTGTCAACTCTACCACCCTACAAAATACCCACCAAAATCACAATGATAATATTGATGAGGATGATGATCAACATTTTCCAAACGGTCTGATTGAGGGAGAACCAGGGAAAGAACAAGGACAAGACAAAGACAAAGACAAAGAAAAAGTGAGTAATAATACAAATGGAGGAGGAGCGGATGACAAAGCGATACAAATAGAAGCACAAGCACAAGTGCGAGAGGAGGGAAAGCAGAAAGCATTGTTATTGGGAACACAAAGCAGAGTTTCGTCAGACCGCTCAAATTCCGGGAGCAGAAGCAGTCACTCCACAAGCACAAGCTCGCGTCCAGGCCTTCCAGGAACACGAGAAAAAAATACAGATATACACACAAATACAAATACAAATGTCATTATTCGTCCCACTTCACAAAATAACAATAGTCCTCGGAATGAGCCATCCCAGCAGCCTCTGTCTATTTCAATTTCTCCAAACAAAAGTTGGAATAAAAGAAAGCTGAGGGAGAATCACAATGACAATGATAATGACGATGGGGATGTGAATGTGAATGCGAAGAAAAGCCAGATGACATTGACAGCGGTGGCGACATCAGCCACTCGACGTCGAATCCCTCCTGCTCCTGCTGCCTCTGATCTTTCTCTGGGTGAATATCCAGATCAGTATAACAAGGAAAATCTCGAGACATTGTTTATCACTTCACCCTCCCCACTCCACGCTGCTGCTGCTCCCCTCCACCTCGACTCCTCTCCAGACTTTTCCAGTAATTCGCTTTCTTCTTCTTCTTCTCCTTCTGCTCAGACCAGCTCTTCCGCCGTTCAAGGCCACGGCCAAATTCCCATTGACACTGATCATCATGACGACAAGAAACAAGCCGGAGAGAAAGTCGATGACAGCAAAGGAAAAGGAATAGGAATAGGAAAGGAAGAACAAGAAGAGCTCCACTTGGAGTTGAATTCGAAGAAGGAGTACACTTCAAATTCAACTCCTGGCGACTCGAGACTTGGAGTCTCAGTCGAGACAAGGACAAACTCCTCCAAACTACAGGAAAACCACAAGTTGGTAATTGAAGACGAGCCGATGGAGGAGGCAAGTGCGACAGGAGAACAAATCGAAATGGAAATGGAAACAGAGTCTGCAAGTAAAACTGAATCTGGAGCGGGAGTTGGATTTGGATTTGGAGATAGCGATAGCATTGAAACTGGAACAACTCTGAGCAATCTGCTTAATAGATTTAAAGTTCCGATTCTGACCACCACCTCCACATTTCACCCCACAACCGAGCGACCTTCTCCTTATTCTGTGAACCATGAAACTGACTTTATTCCCAGTTTCTTGAAAGGGCTCCCGGAACACGTGATCCAAACTTTACTGGACCAAGTCTTTGCTCGCCCGAACAATCTTCATCATGATAAAGTCGATCATGATGATGGTGATGATGATGATAGTGATTATGATCAGGAGCATGATCGTGGTTATGGTGTTGATACTGATGAAAATCTTGCAGCTCAAGACAGTAAAAACAAGACGAAGAACAACAGCAATAAAAATGGAAACAACTTGAAGGAAAATGTCAGTTCAGCAACAAATTTCAGGACAGCGGAAGCAAAGGACGAGGGAACAGAGGCTGTAGATAAAAATGAAGAAGAGTTGCTGAGAGATAAAAATGAAGGGGGAAAGAAAGAATCAACGAGCAGCAGCACTAAAGATGGAGCAAAACAAGAAGAAGGGAAACAGAAACATGAAGATGAAGACGATACACAGGAAGTGCAGTTACTTGATGAAAACAGACAGTCTGATATTCCCAAGTCCCCTGAATCATCATCCTCGTCTTCATCTCCCTCCTCTTTGTCCTCATTATCACTGTCGTCATCCGCTCATCCTGTTTCCATTACAACCGAGGAGGAAGGCAACGGCGAGGATGTTGCTGAGTTTAGAGGCGTTTTGGGGAAAAAACCTAGTACGTTGTGAATTATACTACTGTATCTATATAGCCAAACGTTTATTAGATATTACTATAAAAAATCAATTAAGCGCCTAGACTTTTATTGACTAAATGCTTGAATTGGGTTTCCCGTAGTTTCTTCGCTGAATATTGAATATACATAACTGAAAAAAATATTAGTACATTTATATTTGAGCCCTGGATTTTAGTTGATTTATTACTGCATTCTAATATTCGGTCGTTGTTTTCCTTTGAAGTTCCGTTGTCTTCATTTTAAAATCGTGACTCAACGTTTGTTTCATTTTTTAGGCGCAGCGGTGATTGGCGCAGGGATTTTAATTTGCGCGTAAGTCATTCCACTAGTTTTTGCAATTAATTCAGTTATAAAAACCAAACCTTAATTGCCTACTTTCATTTGTATTTTTGCAGATATGTTTATGCAAGGACATGGCGATATGTGATTCCTGGTTTTTTCGCTCTGTAAGTAACAATAAATCCCTTTTACTCTCAGCAATTCATTCAAGGATCCAATATCCAGTAGATAACAATAGACTTTCTGAGAACATTATGTACAATATAAGTATACAGATATATTAGATATGACCCTATCAAATTGCATTGAATTCAGGTTAGTTGGAACAATTAAATGCAATCACCGTCATATCCCAAGAAAAAAGGTTAACCCTTGGTTATTTTTATATATGTATGATGTACGGTAGTAGAAAAAATGTCATGTTCTGCTTCTTCTTCTTTCCTTGCAGCACAACCACAAAGCCACCCCTGACAATGCGCCCAGCAACTGTGGACGCTCGGTCGTTCACTCAAAACGAGTCTTCCTTCTGGCCCTCAGATTTCACATCGTATCCGAGATCTCTGGCATCTCCTGTTCCAGTTCCCCGCTCTATGGGCCCCGACTTTATCCAAGATTACTATCACCGTCAACGAGAGTTCTTTGAAAACTTTGGAGGAGGCGGGGGAGAAGTTTTAGCTGCTGAGCCACCCGGTCTTGATTCTTCCTCTTCTTCTCGCGATCTGGACTCTCCAGAAAATGATTCAAGATCCAGACGTAGACATTACACTAAACGAAAGTGAGTGGACGAATTACTTGGGGACGTTGAAACAGAGAGAATAAGAAAAGTTTACATTTTACATCATCCTCTTGACTTTTGGGTCCAAAGCAAATCCAAATCTTGCTTTAAATCCAGTTGAACTGTTCTTATGAACTTTGAACTCTGAACAAGATTTTGGCATAGATAACTTATTTATGAACTCATCTACTTATTTATTTATTTATTTATTACTTGTAACTTGTGATGTATCTACTAACAAGTTGTAAGTACACTCGATATTTTGAACTTAAGATTTGTTACTTAGGTAAGGGCGATTTTTGAAATTACGCAATAAAATCAATATTTAGATATGCGTCAACACAAGAATTATTCTCCAATTTTTAATTGTCTTTGGGAGCTTTAGTTGAATTAACTCGGAAATTTCGGCAAATTAAAGTGTACATTTATTGAAACTGTATAAGGGATTCTACGTCAATTTATGGTTTGCGAGTACATTAAATACCTCGTACACATATTAGTACATAAAGGTATGCTTGAAATTGACAGTATAAATGTGCATACATTCCTCATAAGGCCGACGTGGCAAACGGTAAGCATCAGTTATATATTTGGTCCAAATGTGAAATAGCTTCGAAATAACCCGTAAACACACATTATTTAATTTATCAGATCCCAGAGATAGTGGCTGGGTAAATATTTGCTTAATCTCCAGCCAACTACCAACCAAACTGTACTTTGGTTCTAAACTCGTATACTGTATCGTCTATCTAGGTTGTCCATGCCCATCCAATATAATAACCGTAAGCAATCATCGACATACACACATGTGTGTACATGTACATACATATATATTGTACAACTATGTATATAATGCGTGTACTGTTCACTGCAACTGTAAGTAGTATTGTAGCGAAAGGCTCTTCAATGTTCAATGCGACTCTACAAGCAGCCAAGTCAAACTAGAAATTAGACTTACATGTACATTGTACATACATATATATGTAGTCCGTAGAAAACACAAAACAAATGTGGCCTGGAATGGTCTGACCTGGTCTGGAAGTCTGGATAGTTTCTATCTATGTATATTTGTACTTTTTCCTATGTCGATAGCATGAAAAGGGAACGTTTTGAGTATTCTTCTCCATATTTTGTTGTGTTTACCTTGCTTCTCTTTCGAGGTTCTCCCTGCCTCTCTCTCTCTCTCTCTCTTCCTGCCCTTCTCTGTGCAAATAAATTCCCTATTGATTATGCTTAATTAATATGTTCCTTGCCAACCCAATCATATATACATACATAATATAATGCCACGAATTCATATTCACATTCAAACTCAACTTTTAGCTCAAGAGCACACATTCATACACATATACATAGAATGTGTAGTATGCCTAATAGTATGTGGTGTGTGTACCTACCTTTATCTATGCATAACATAGGTAAGTAATATAATATAATTAAGCTTAGATCATCATGAACATGAAAATTCTCATTTTATCTTACTTTTGTTGTAACTTTGTTACACGTTGAGGAAGAAAGAAAAATACAATAACTTTGAGAATCCCACTTTTACTTTAGTCATTTGTGAAATTAAAATCTAACTTTACATTTTGCAGTTTACAGCAATGACGTAAAAAATGTATGCAGTTGTAAACTTTTGACTGACTTGTTCTAAGCCTTGTCGTAATGTTACAGCACCAATTATGGTAATTAAATAAATTTAATTGTAGTATACGCTTTGAATTTAGTACACAGCCACAATCGAGCCTGTACGAATATCTACAATAGAAAATCACAAAGAAAATCGGGGTAAAAGAATCGAATCATGTTCTGTTTTCTTCTTATTTATCGTCTATAGTCTACCCTTTCGGAATTTACATGGTCAGTGGTCGTGTTTGTAAACTCAATTTCGAGCGGAGAATAGAAAATGTTTAGACGAAAGTATTTCCTTACATTGAGAATGGCTTTACTTGACTCAAGTTGAGAGTGGGAAGTGTAAAGTTGCTGATTTCACGGAGATTCAAACTTCTCCAATCTCTCTCTTTCTCTTCTTCTCATATCCTATAATACACGAGGAGGAGTTCCGGCTACTTGGGCTGTGCAATAGTTACATAATGTGTATAGCTATCTATAACTGCATATTATATAGTTATCGCTATTCCATCCTCTTTTCTTTACTTTGCCCATTAGGCCATCTTCTACACGCACACAAGTTCAAATCGAAGAGCCTCTCTCTATCTTTCTCTCTCTCTCTCTCTCTATTAGTTATATGTCGGAGGAAAAATCAAAGGGAGAGTGCGATAGAAAAAGAAGATGAAGAGGGAACTGAATGATTTAGTTAGAGACCAATGGAAAAGGCGAAGAGTCGAGTGAGAGTTGAGTGTAATTTGTTGTGGATAGAGAAGGAGAATGGGATGGAGAAAGTACAACATGAGTAAAATGAGAGAGGAAGTCGAGAGGCGAGCGCCGAGATAAAGAACTCAAAGACTGGCTGCAAGAAGAATTAGATGAAGAAGAGGAAGAAAAAGAAGAAGTAGAAGAAGAAGGCAAATGGAATTTTTCCTGTGTTATGTAAAATGGAGAATGGCGAATAGATAGACAGAAGACAGATATATAATTTTCCGTCAAGAGTAACAAGAACCTCAAACCAGACGAACCGTCAGAAGCACCGTAATAAGCAGAGTTGTAGTTTGTAGTGCTCGTTTTCCTTTACACAGTCAGTCGTATATCGTATAGTTATTTTATACGTACATTCCATCAATCTAACTACATTGTACGCAAACTAAAACTACAACTTGAACAACTATCTACTGATATACTACACGATGACGATGGTTCGAACATTTCATGTTGAAGCATTTTTTTACAGTTAGATTTGGATGTGAAGAAAGTGCATGACGTTTAGTAAGCAACAAGGAGAGCAAACTATACGCATATGTAGGTACATACACATTGACAAATTCAACCAACGTTAAAGAGATAGTAAAACTATTGCCGTACATAAATACATTGAACATTGCATTTGTAGACTTTTGCTATCTCCCTCTCTTTCTCTCTTGTACAGTGTAAAGTTCTCCTTTTACACACCGCCACGATGACTACGACTACAAGGCTACGAGGCTCCACTCCATCGCATCGAGTGTAAATGTTATACAAGTGTTTCTTGGGTTTGCGTTTTCGCCCTGGATAATAGAATAATATAAGGCCGAGAGGAAGAATGAGAGACGAGGGGAAAGCAAAAGAAGACCGAGAAGAAGAAGAAGTAAGCGAAGAAACGAACGGACAATGAGGCAAAGGAAAGCAAAGGCACGGGAAGAAAGCGAAGACTCCCGCTTGCGTATTCGCTGTCGATATGTACAACGTACAACGTTCCATCAGGCATAGGGCCGGTTGATAGTCAGATTGGAGCGCGCTTCTAGTTTCTTGGCCGATCTCCCTCCGAGTAGATCAACATATTTTTCATCGGCGGACGACTCATTTCCGGCTTCTACACATTTACACATACACCATACACTTACACACACATATACATATACAACTTCTGCCAGTCACACGTTGATAATTTGTTCCTCTACTTATTTTTACCCCTTCAGTAATCTCGTTGATTTTCCTCAATCGTTTCTTATTAGCACCGTGTTTGAAGTCAACGTCATTATCAAAGTCATCATTCTTGCTCTCAACAGCCAGTAAAAATCAACAAGGCTACAACTAATTAGCTTGAGAGAACGTCAAATGTGTCGTCCGCTTACCAAGACCAAGACCAAGGAAAATATATATAGTAAAAATAAATCCCGATCAGCGTAAATTTAAAAAAAACCAGCCTATTTAATTATTAATTAAACATCGATTTTTTTGGATCAATCAATATACATCAACCCCTACCACAACAATCTAGATATCTATAATAGTTGGAAAAGTAGTGGGATATCGAGCACTTTGTTTTTCCTTTGTCGTGAGCACACAGGCAGAAGACATTTATTATTTCCGTCACTTATGTAATCAGAGTAAGGCCATCAATAATTTACAGACGAACGCCGTCGATTCGTTCAAGGACAATAACTTCAACTTGAACGTCCGCCACTCATATTATATTCATACTCTCATTTTTATTCTATTACCCATTATTATTATTATTTCTTCGGCAGTCTATCCTGTGGAAAAGTGTGTGTGGATATGAAAATGGATATGGCTATATGAAATGAAAATGAGAGGAGGTTGAAAATCTGACATTCATTTTCGGAGCAGACGGGAAGAAATGAAATAAGATTGCAAGAAACAGAGGAAGAAGAATAAAAGGAAGGAGTGGAGAAAAGTAATTTGAAATTCATACACGCCAACACTCCTCTGAATTCTCGACTACTACTAACATACTACTCCACATTTATCCAGCGGTGTCTCTTACACTCTCTCTCCATTTCTATCCACAACATTCCCCCCTCCACGCTTTATTCTTTGTCCAGTCTTGATGACTGAGACTGGAAGAGACATCCAGGATTCTTCGGATTCGACTGCAACTCCTCTTCGTTTCCAAGCTAACTCCGTATAAATTCTGTCGAAGAACTAGAACTATCCTTCGCTATCCTTCGTTTCCACACGAGTGAGAAAGGAGGGAGGACGTCGAGAAAAAAGAATCGAAATCAAATTGAAATTGAAGTACCTAAGAAAATTTCACAAGCAATCCAAATCCAATGCACACCCTCCTGTATAATTTACAATTTGCCCTTTGCTCTCTGCTCTTTCAGTCTCTTGACGACTCTATATATAATATATTATATAGTGTATAGTAGTGTAAATTGTACAAATTGTAGAAGAAATAGTGTTGTGTCTATGTAGTTAAAACTGGGGTTTCTCCTGTTGAATGTTCTAAAGTAAGTAGACCTACAAACAGATAATACATTGGAGAAGAATTTTGCTGTGTACCTAAAATTCGAGATAATATTACATTTCAAAATTATACATTCCTGGAAGTTTTTGAGAAACAAGTACACGGATGTATGCATATATTTATGTAGAAACCACGCTCAGAGCTAATTCTGGATTCTGAATCTGGAAGCCGGGATATTGTGAAATTTTAATTTTAACTCTTCCTCTCGCCAAACTGTAATATACATGTACAGACTCGACTTTGTGTACCTGCCAAAACGCTTAAACACTATACATAGTAATAATCTTTATCACAATTAAATCTTAACTACTAATTAGTGAAATATTCTGGATTTATCAAGAGCACAAATTAAATAATACATAATAAACATACATACAAGTTTGGTTACACATACTCGATATTTAATTCCCAAAATCAGTCGCATCAACTTATTGTCGTCTTGATGAGGTCGGAGAACCATGCGAGTTTTTAGTGGGAATTCTTCCAGTTACCACGTCAGCTTTGTTGTTGTTGTTGCCCCCTTCACTTCATTTAAAGTTTCTCTAAAAAGAGAAGAAATCAGCCCATCTACAGAGTTTAAACAAATTTCGATAAGTAAAGATAGTAATATAAGTAAAACAATCGATAACCTTCTCTGTGATTGTGAATCTGCGATACGTCTGCCAGAGTTTGACTCCAGAGCTTGTGAAAATTATCAGAGCGATCTTTGCCTTTGGCTTTTTCATGCTTGTACAGCGGTAAATGTTCTCTCCTCTATTGTTTGCGACTCTCAGCAGCTGCATAAACTCCAACCTGAGCATCAACTTCAACTTTTCGGAAAAGAGCAAAGTTTTTTTCAATCTCGGTCATTAAATTCGGTGCTCCTGCTCCTGCTGCTGTTGTTCATCCTCAATATTACTTTTGCCAATGCCAATGGTCACCGGGACAATCGTCACTACTGTGTCTAACATTTTTATAGGATGCCCCGAGAATTAATTGAACGTAAGTATTGCATCCGCTCTTTCGATCTTTCTCCTTCTCGGTCTCCTTAGTTTATATGTCATTATTTTATTTTATAGATGTCACGTACTTCCGTTCGCCATGTCCTGCTCTCTCTCTCTCTCTTTCTCTCCTACGCTCTTTTCTCTTCATCCTCCTCCTCATTCACTCTGCTCTCCTATTTCCCTTTTATTTTATTAATTATCCCGTAATAATTTTCATCGTAAAAAACGGATCTAATAACTCTCTGATGTAGCCTTTTTCTTCTTCTGTTCCTTCTGTCTCGGTTTCCCTTACACTTTCCCTAGTCTTTTTCTTGCCTTGGTAACTTTATACTTACACTTTGTGATGTGTTGGTCTTGGTTCGCCCTTGAACCGAGTTGACTAACTCTTTTCCTACTTTTTTACTCTTTCTTTTGTACTCCCATTCAACTACTCATTTGGATCCATAATAATAATCATTTCGGGGTATAAAATACAGTTATGTATGTAGTATGTATTTCAAGATATTCTCCATGTTTATGCACAATGTCTACAGGATGTAACGAAGCTATGCGCATAACATATATTGACATTGGGTTCAAGACAAGAGCATATATATCTATATATTTATTTATAGGCGAGTGGAGACCAAAAGTCGACTTGACTCGAGTCTTGAGTCAACTTGAAGTTGGTCTCAAAGTTAGGCATACTATTTTTTATATCCAGATACTTGTTCTTTCTCTGTCTCTCTGTATTACTTTCACCCACTTTTACGCTACCCTTTCTCTCTCTCTCCTTTTTGCTCTTTGACTTTTCTGGGTGATGGACTTGTGTCTGTCCACATTAAATTCTCTGGCGGTGCTGCGGCAAATTTCTCAAAAGGCATCGGACAAATTCAGTTCTAAATGATAGAGGTTTGACATTTGACTGGGTAGAGAATTAATTTGTCCTTATTTAAGTTATGAAATTTAATTTCGTTTTGACTTTTGAAAGTTAAAACTAATGGTAAATTTAACCACGGCAAATACTAAGGATGAAAAGCTGGACATTTTTTAATCTCCTTTTTAAAATACAGATATAAATATTAGGGATTTATATCTACTCCCACCTGGATACACGGATAAAAAGCGAAAATTTTCTTGTCAAACTGCTGAAAAGCTCTAATGAAATTTATAGTATTCCTGTGTACCGTCCATGTACAATGTACACATTTGTGTAGCTATGCATTGAATTCACAGGAGAAAGAAAACAAAGAAAGAATAAATAAAGAGAGAATGAAGAAGGTTGAAAGTTGAAAGTGAGACTGGAATAAAAGTTACTTTGTACCTAAATTGCAAGGGACTGGAACAGGACAAACGTAAGAAGAAAGGGATGAATTCAGCAGAGGCTTAAGAGCATAAATATATATAATATACACACAGGAGTGTACGTGTACGTGTACATTGTACATTGTACATTGTGCACATACATTTTTGTAGTGTGAATGTGAAAATGTGCAAAAGTAAAAGAGTAAAGTGTATTTGTATTATGAATTTCTTCGTATCAGCATCATAATATACATAATTTCATATCATCAGTATAGTACAAGACAAAAAAGCACAAGTGCAAAGAAGAGCTTCAACTTTTGTCCTTCATACATAATACATAAAATTGTACATGTAGAGACTGTGCATACGTAATATATCTACTTACAATGTCTATTCATGTAATACATACATAAATAAATATAGACACTAGTTATTTTATTCCATTTGATATTTTATTCCTACTTGGAGAGATTGAGAACTATATTTATGAAACTCTTGTTTTTTCCTCACACACACACATACACACACTGTCTCCTTCTTTCTGATTGTTTGAGCGTAAAAAAAGTTTTTTTTTGAATTTATATGCTCGAGTTTTTTTCTGTATACACACAAGTATATTTGCAACGTGTATTTTCTCTGTTTCTTGTGAGCCTTCGTCTTCCGCAACTCTCAAAGCAAGTCAACTTAAAACATAAAGTAAGACGAGGAGGGAAATGTAGGAATAAAATGAATTTGGATGTACCGAATGTATGTATGTACATAGAAGATAGACACGTCGACAAGTTGTGAACTTTCACTTTGTGAGGATCTCTTCGGCTTCATCCTCCCTTCTTTACACAGAGTTTACTTGAGCTATAGAGCCCCGGCTTTGACTTTTTGGCTTTTGCTTTCCGCCCGCGCCTCAACTTCTCCCTCAACTGCACATGAATTTATTTGTTGGGTGATGGAAAATGTTAAATTTTAAGAATCCTTTGAAACTCCATTGTATACTGCATACAATTTACTGTGTACACAGTAAATCTACAAAACATTTTTGTGGGTGAAGCAATGGAGAATAAAAATCATCATGTGTGGATTTTGGACCAACAAGTTTCCCATTTTTTTTGTGATGCACACTCAATTGCTTTGACTTTTGTAGTATTGCATTGTATTTGAGGTACAATGTACATTTGTACATACATACAATATTACAACAATATATTGGTTTGTATTGCGGATGGATTGTACATGTTTTTCTACAAATCACCGTCTTCGCTCTTTGTAAAACGAATGTATACTTACAGTTACAGAACATACATACATAAATCCGGTGCAAGTCAAGGCATTGGCAAAAAAAGTAGAAGGAAATAAGTACAGAGGAGTAAAGCAATCAAAAGTTCCATGTGGATATAAATATGTAGAGAAGAGAGAAGAAGAAGAAGTAGAAAGTCGGCGTGGAAGAAAAAAATGTGTGCAATAGTAAAGTAAAGTTGTACGCCTTGAGGTCTCTCTCCAGAGGTTCATTTGATTCCTCATTCCCATTCAGTTTCTTTCTGTGGACAAATGGAGAGAGACAGTGAGAAAGAAAAAGATAGAAAATGTGCTTACAGACCCATGTTGAATGTTTGTCGCGGAGAGACGGAAAAGAAGAAAGAGAGAGGAAGAAAGAAAGTAAGAGAGAGAATTTTCCAATTCTTTGCATTTCCCACTTTACTAAAGTCCTGTTATTACTCA
Source organism: Sminthurinus bimaculatus (assembly GCA_034698285.1). Classification (NCBI taxonomy): domain Eukaryota; kingdom Metazoa; phylum Arthropoda; class Collembola; order Symphypleona; family Katiannidae; genus Sminthurinus; species Sminthurinus bimaculatus. The sequence goes on along the minus strand of JAQIVE010000313.1, from coordinate 7,289 downwards.
TACTGATGTAGTCGGAGATGGAACCAAAGTAAGTTTCTCTGTTCAGTGACAAACCAATTGATATCACCTTTCTTCTTCTTCTTCTCCTTCGTCTTTCACTTGCCTTGGCTTTCTTACAGGGGAATGTGTGTGTGTGATTGTGTGTTTGTTCCAGTTTCTCACCCTCTTTCCCTTGTACCTCTCGCTCGCTCACACACACACATACACACACACACTCTCTCTCTCTCTCAGTCTCATCTATCCATTTCGGGACGAGAGAATCCCACCAACTAAGCTATGTATGTACATATGTATAGTAGGTGCATATTTTTATACATACCTTTTGCGTATGTATACTGTATTTACTTGAAGAATACGCGAGATTCTCTGAGTATATTTTTGCCTTCTTTTCCTCTTGGTAAATGTCTTCTCCCTTTCCTCTTCCCCTTCTTTCAAATTATTTTACATTGACAAATTGGCAACTGGGACCACCCGTCCAACCTCACCTTCACCTTCTATTCTGTGGATTACTTTTTTCATTCCCTTTCCTGCCTTTATTTTATTTCTCTTAGCCAAATATCCAAATATCTATCTTACCCATCTGCAAATATCCTCTAGCCCTTTTCAATATTCCTAAAACTATAGATACACTTTATACACAGTATATGTATATCGCACTAAACCCATGTCTTCATTTTCATTTTCATCTTTATCCTCTTTGTCTTCTTTTTCTTCATCTCCTGCATTCCCGTCCCGTTTTTTGTCGCCTATTGTCTGTACGTATAACCTGGTCATACAGTTTCCCACATTTTACACAATTTTGTACTCAAGCCCTTTCATATGTACAATATGTAGATGTGATCAGTGGGAAAAGTGTGTGAAGGATTGAATGGAATACACTATAAACTGTGGGTATATTTGTTTTCATTCATTTTCACTTCTTTTCTCCTCTCCTTGTCCCTTTATTGCTCTGAGGTGCTCAGCTAAAGGACTTTTATGCAAATTTTTAGGATCTTGGGGGAATTGAAATGGTTTCACGTCATTCTCCAATTTTTTATTTTACTGCATTTTTTCAGTTTTCCCGTTTTTCCCACACGGGGAAAAGGAGGACGATGTGAAAATGTGACCTTAAACAAACCACGTGTGCTGATAGATATGTATTCCTTTGTATTTATCCGTATGTATGTACGTGTGTGCGTGACACTTCTTGAAACAAATTTGGTACAAATGCTTTCCCTTGTTTTTTAGAACTATTGGGTTGTCGATTATTTTTTTATCAAAATTTTTAAAGTTTAAGAGAAAGTTTTAAAACTTTTAATGAAATTCGAGCATTTTCATTAAGACTCTTATTATTAGAAGAAAAATTTATGTCTGATGAGGTTTCTGTAACTTTTTCCAATGAAACTACGCAATTTTATGTGTATTATTCTATATAAGATCCCGAATATTCTTTTCCCTGTGCATCACTCTGTGGTTACCCGATTAGAAAAGGGATTTGAAAGTAACTAAGGCAATGTAGCATAGCATAGTGTAGTAAGTAGTTATAAAGTATAATATGTAATATGCACATTGTACACACAGGGGCGGAGATTTGCTTTTGAATAGTCATTATCAAGTCTAGATGAGGTACTTAGATATGTCAGTAAGTAAGTCAGTCAGTCGGTAAGTCGTGAGTATTATCTTGTAAGTAGAAGGAAAGCCTTGTCTCCTCTCTCTTTCTCTTTCTCTCTCTCTCTCTCTCTTCCTGTCTACTTTTATATAAGCCCAATTCAACAACAATACCTTAGGAGATAAAGACAAGTTAATATGTGTAGTACGTATAGCAGGATGATATTGAGTGGATACTGGATGTGGATCTTGTCAGTTTTGTATGGAAGAGCATTAGTCAATCTCGACGGATAGTCTGAAATCAGGTCGAAATCGAAGAAAAGAAATAATGTATAGGAACAGGAGTAGAATACACAAGTGAAGGGGCTAGAGAAGAAAGGGATTTGCACAAGTCTAAAAGTAAAATACATTCTACATAACTTCCACATATTAGATATGTATACTTTCCAACCATAAAAAATTGCCTGTTTTTCACATTGCTGATAGATCCGATTTCTCCATGCTAATAGACGGCAAAACCAGGGATAAAATCAGGCATTTATTTCTGGTCCGAGAGTATGTGCAATATATTACTATGTATTATATACCAGCATAAAGTATAAGCATATTTCTATTGAAGATGATTGTGTGTAGGAGTAGTGGCCAATGCAGTGTATGCATGCATAGTTTGAGTATAGGAAACGAAGAATACAAATCCTCGACAAGCCAGCTAGAGAAAGACAAACAGAGAGTATAATGGAAAATACATATAGAGTGTATCCAGGGAAAATGAAAACAGTGTGTATTGTACTATTGTGTCTGTTCTCATTACAATTTCCGACCATATTAGCCCAGGATTAGGGTGGATTTTAGGTATATTTTTCCATGTATTTTTAGGAGGATAAAACACGCAGCTCGCCCCAGAAAGAAAAAGAATATATAGTACAGTTTATACTTGGACTGTGAGTAGAAAAAGTAGCAGATGAGCTTTAAAAATAATAATAAATAATAGTGGAATCCTAAATCTGCTCGCATGGTTTTATGGTTTATAGGTAGTATTTTTAAATTTTTCAAAAGCATGTGTAATGTGTAAATTTTTCTATCTTTAGACTTTTCTGCATTACTTGTGTGCTTTCATCATCACATGTCCTAAAAATGTGAATAGAAGTTGATGAAATTAAAAAACATGTTGCATACAACATTATTGAGTGAAAACCGGAACCTGTAGATCAGATACATAACAAACTACAAATGGAATCTTAGAGCATTGAAAAGGAATAGTTACCAAAAATGAATTGGATGCAAATAATACCACAGCCTTGGTTTAAAGTTTACAATGTTTCGGCAGTCTCTAATCCCTTTATTGTGCAAGAATCTTTTCTTATTTTCTATAAGATCGCGTAGGTCGGGGAACTTCAGCAAGAGGCAGTGAATGAATGTATAGGTTTAGGTAAATTGTAAGGTACGAGTGCATACTTTACATTTAATGTATGTATGTATGTATGTTCGAGAAATATCTTGTGGATAGAGGAATACGGAAAATGTAAATTTTTGCTAAATATTAAATTAAATTCTCATCTTTCCATTTTTACTCGTATCGTCTCTGTCCATTTGTAACTTTTACGTAACTTTTTATTCTCCAGAGCTTCCTGGTTTCCTTTTCTTTTTCTCAGATTAAATGCCTTTTTAATGTCTCGCGTTTCTGGTGTCTGGTTTTTGGTTTGGTCTTTCTGGTTATTATATTATGCATTTTGCGTTCAAGAATGAAATAAAATTCTCTGAATGAATTTTGGCTTCAGTAGCCTAGATTGCCATGTACTGTACACCATACCATACTCTATAGTAAACCATAGAATTTACATAGAGTCTGTCTAAACTTTCTATTAGCGTGGTTTATCCCTACTTTCGCTGTCATCTAGCAAGGAGATTTTCTTTTTCGCTGAGAAGTGTTCCGAGCCCCGAGTTGTGAATCTTCACTCGCGTTTTTGTCTTTGTCTTAACTACACACATTCAACGAGAAAAACGAGAGTTCATCCCATCATTAGTTCCTTTCATATCCTTCCAGTTAGTCCTCCTGCTTTTCCTTACATACTTCTTGAACTTGATCTTCGAATTTCCTCTTGATGACGTACGAATTAGTAATATGTATATGTATTATGTATACGTGCATTGATTTTGCTGACTGTGCATAAGTATGCTCAATGCTCAAGTCGATTGAATCGAAGGAAACATTATATTGCATAATATTCACTATGCATTATACATACATATGACACCGGCTTGTATTTTATTTTGTATATTGCATTGTGCCTTGAATTTCCATCTACCATTTAATTATTACTTTCCGCGTGCATATGTATGTATGCTTTGTATTGTGCCATATGGCTGGCGGCTGGCAGGCGACTGGTTTGGTTGCCTTGGCTGGTTTTTATCTGATGGAAGCACTTTTGGCTTTCATCACGTTCCTTCTCTTTCTCTTTCTCTCTTACCTCCTACTACTCCTCCTTCTTTAACCCATTCTCATCATAATCATCAGCAGCACCAGTAAAAATTTTCGATTGTGATTTCGTTTCAGATTGCGATCATTCTGGAAAGAGCAGCAGATTGTGTCTATACATAGACAATGCTGGTATGTAACAGATACATATGAACGTGTAGAATCTAAACTGGGAACATGTACATACGAGCATTATGAGCAATGAATGCTATATTATCTAACTTTATACCGATAATTTTCTTTCCTAAAACACTACTCGTGTATTTTGCAAAGAGGATAGATGTACATACATATTTGTATTTATAAGCATGCTTCAACCCCATTCAAAGGCTTTGTTGAGTTAATGAATGGAAAATATAATATTATAAGAGTATTTTATGGAGTATCAACTTGAACCGTACGTCACTACTCAAAATACGGTATTTCTGTGCACTGTTACAAAAGAGGCTTTTATATATAAAGCTGACTGAAATCAGTTGAAACTCTCCAAAGAATAGAAAATACATGGAAAGTTGGCCAAACCAAAGCACGCCAAAGCGGGCCAGTCAACTAAAGAGGAGTTCGTAAGAATGACGTATACAGAAAGATACACAAAGATGTATCGGATCTCATTGTATTCCTCTTTATGTATTATAGTATGTACCTAGATAGATAGGTTTGTGGTGTGTATGGATTCAGTCTTCGTACTGTATAGTATACGATATCGATGACATGTACAGATTAGATAAGATACTTAAGACGATGCACCGATGCCGATGCCAGCATTGTCTTGCGATTTCTTTTACTTTGTTGATTTTTCGCTGAACATCCACTGTAAAGGATCTATTGTAAAACACTGTCTTTTTACTGTATTATGTTTTAGGAGTTTTTTAGTTATTTTGTATTGACGGAATGATAGAATGGTACGTTTTTTAGGGGGGGGGGGTAGGGGGCTAAACAGTTCTTTGCGCTCTTGTGAAGCACTATATAAACAAGGTCAATCAACTTCATCTGACGATGACGACATGAGGCACTCATTGTGTGAAACAAAAGATATGGTTTGGTTCCGAATTCGATGACATTTTACAAAACCACTGTTGAGAGTGTGTGTGCGTATATGTGCAGTATGTATGTAGGTCTTTGAAATCTGTTTGAGCTGGGAAGCGCTGTTTGTGGTGGTTGAGCACGTTTTCTTGCAGCTTTTGAATTTCAAACGACTTTAGTGCATTTTGTTCAAAGGCCCAAAAATAATTATCATATAATTGTATTAACACACCAAGGAGGTTCGGAATTACGCCGTCTTTGTAGCGTACAGTAAACCAAGTCACACGGACTATTTTCATTTCCTGTGTTTATAACTGCTCAACTCTCAATGAGATTTTTTAGTGGAAATTTTTGCTTTTATGATAATAACAAATCTATCGTCCAATTTTATGCAAACTTTAGTTTTCAATCGTTATTCCAGATTTCCAATAGATTTTGAAAGATGCTTAAAAATATGCTAAAAGCCAGAAAGTTGGCGTTCATTGCATTAAATTGTTTACAATAGAGTTACAGTAATTTCAGTTAAAGGTCACATTTAAATGAATGGATGAGAAAAGCTTCGTAGCATACTTATATATACATTATACATTAAATACACACTACACACATGTGGACAAAGACAAAATATGACCCCGTTTTGAATTATTTTAATGGGCACGCCCCACGGAGAAAAGGTCTATGTATCTTCATAGTACTGCAGTAGCACATTGCAGAAAAGATTATTTTGCAGAAAAACATTTTCGTATACACAGCCACACTCACTCGCATTCAAGTTTCTGCACGTACCTACCTAAAAACACCAGCCAGCAGTAGTTGTCTGCATTATAAAGTAATGAAAAATAAAAATATATAGTACAAGTTTGTCCTTGTGCAACGGCAAGTAAATACATATGGCAGTGGGACTAGATTTTCCTTGCTTTCCTTTGCTTGAGGCTCCCATTAAAAATTTCATGCATAACTTATGTGCATGTAAAAGTACTTACAGTGCTACAGAAAATATTGTAAACTGTAACTTCCCATGTCCATCGTAGGGGGATTGTGAAAATGCTGTCGTATTTTTAGCTTTTATTTCTTTCTTTGAATTGTAACTAGAGCACAATTCAAGGTGAAAGTTTTGGTGAAATTTTTCGTTTTTAAAAACCACGAATAGTTTGTCTGTGGTTTTTATTTTTCATAGACTAAACTGAAGACATTCGCGATGAAAAGATTAGAAATATAAATATTTTTAGGTTAGCTTTTGCTTTTTCAGCTGAAAAATCTCCATTTCTAGCCAAGTAACTACATATAAAGTTTGTGAATATCAGTATAAGAGGCAAAAGGCAATAGTAGTTCTTGAGAAATTTTACGGTTGAACTCAAGCAAACAAAAGAATAGCCGAGAGCTTGAAATTCCGTGAAAAGCATTCAGCACCCTGTTTTCTTTCACAATTGATTAAAAGTCTAATTTTTCTCACGGGTTGAAGTGAAGTTTCCTGAAGGACTTTGAAACTTCTTGGTACAAATTAAGTACTATTGAATTTTTGATGAAACCGCAAATCCTAATGACATTAGTCTTCACTGACTTTGAAATCGTTGCACTATTTTCTACAATATTTAAGTTTATAATAAAGTAGCTTGGATTTCCACTTTCAAAGTCGATGGGAGAAAACTCAGATTTTCTAAGTTAATTTGGAAAGTTTAAGAAGCGCGGAATTCATATACATGTACGTACATAATACTTATATACAGTTAGGAAGAGGCAAAAGGAAGAAATAAATTGCGGCTGTTGATCTTCAACTTTCTGCATGCTTTCCTCGAGGCTAAAAGGCAGATAGAAAGAAATTGGGAAATGGAAAAGGCAGTGTGTATAGTGTATATGCATACAAATATAGAATATAGTTAGAGGCTACAGCTACATACATACTTTGGGAACTGCAAAAAAAAGATTTCGAGGAAGCTGAGAGAAACAGACTTTGATTCTGTCTGCCTTTTGCATAATCTCACTTGAATACAATATAACAGTGATGCAGATGGAATTCTAGTTATATGTTTTTATACCGTTTTAAATCTAGAATGCAGGAGCATAATAACATTATTATTTAATAATTATTTGTGATCTGTAAATTCTAAAAGGAGATGAAGGCTGCTCAGTAGCTATGGCCATCGTGACAAAAAGATCGAAAAGTTAAACCCTCAGGGTCTCATATCGTTCCTTTTGGACCAGT
>JAQIVE010000312.1:0-41849 GCA_034698285.1 Sminthurinus bimaculatus | reverse complement strand
GGAATTTTTCAAAATGGTTAACAGATTCGGATTCCCCATAGTCGATTTAGTCTATATACACGGGAAATTAATTTTTTAAACGCCATGACCTTTCAAGCTGCAGATTCGGTGCAGAGTTCTCTCCAAGTACCGAACGGCACGGGTGAACCTCTGATATGCACAATACACATACATATAGAATCCAATCCTCTTTTCTTTAGGCACTCTTAAAATGCCAAATGTGGTCGCTCGCTTTGAGACTCAGATATCCATGAAAAACGGCAATTTTTGTTTAGCGTCAAAAAATTTTACAAATTCACCGCCATAAAAAAATTGTGCAAAGAACAAAACGTATTTCCGCTTCCAAAAAACTAATTGACATTTTCTTTAAAACGTTTCACAAAACCCTGGATTGATTGGAGAGTACATAAAGAAATAGCTAGTAAATTTTTCCTTGACTTGCTTCCATGTATGTATATGCATCGTAGATATGCTTTGCTCCGGACCTAAACGAGAAAATTGTACATGGACGTGTGCATGTGTGTGTGTGTGTGAATGTCTAAATGTGTCCTCCCTCCTCTTTGTTCCCTTTTGAGCTGTGTATACATGCATACATACATTGGCGACGAATGCGGAACAATCCTTTCCTTAATAATCTCCCGTATACAGTTTTTTTCATAGGAATACATGTGTGCAATATAATATACATTATGCATACACGCACACATACATATAGATGAGGGTTCTTCTTCTTCCTGCTCCTTCACACGTGATTTGTGCAATCTAACAATTGAAGAGGAGTCACATGTATGTATGTACTTAGTACGTAAACATAAGTACAATACTTGGGATAATAAAGAAATGGATTGAATGAGGAGTTGGAGTTGGATTTGGATTTGGATTGGGTGTCCTTGTGCCACAATGGCGTTGTTGATGGTGAAGATGAAGATAAAGCTGATGATGATAATGGTAATAATAATGGATGTACGAATGTTAAGTTGAACATGACAGATTATTAGCGGAATGGGAGGAGACAAGAAATGGGAGAAGATAATAGCCAAAGATTTTCTCCATGTGTACATACATATTACATATCTTATGTACATGCATAATGTACTGCACAATGTACAGTGTACATAATACATACAGTGTAGTGCAGTGTATATGTGTCCCTTCTGCTTAAATTTCCACATGGAAAAAAGAGACAAGTTGAATTGCCAGAATAGAGCACAACATGCCATAGCATAGGATGGCAGAACAGAACCGAACATATGTATGTATAGCGTGTGATAGAATACAAAAGGATGGGCTGCGATGCGATGGGATGGGATGAAGTAGAGTCGAAGACAAGTGAGTACTCGTATAAAATAATGTGTGCGAACCAAACCATTCGTCTCCTCTTGTAATTGCTCCATGAATCAATTTGATTCTTTCTCAACCAACGAGCGAGCGAGCGAGCCCAAAACGGATCCCCGTTCATTTCTGTACAGTCGCCGCGACTCTGGCTTTGGCTTTGGCTGTGGATTTGTATTTGGATGTGAATCTGCTCCTGGCTCGGCTCTACACTTGTGTATTCTAAAGAAGGGAGCCAAGAGAGAAATCTTCCCCTGCATACATACTATGTACTGCAGATATATGTACTTTGTATACATTCGCATCCTGCATCTATAAATTTCACTGCAAGTTGTTGAGCTCCGAGTGCTCCCCCAACTGTGGACTGTGCATTCATTCTGTTCCCGTTTTTTACTTCTTTTTTCAAGCCACACGCACCCTTCCATATACATACATGTATCTCTATGCATAAATGGGGAACATTTCCACTGTCTTTGCACCCAAAACCTTTACAAGGAATACATACATGGGTCTATAAAGTAAAATTATATAGCAAGCAAAGGATGAAGAAGAAGACGAGGAGCACCAAGACAGACTTTCGGAAAAGCGGGGCTTGAGCCGCCTTTTCGTCTTGGTCTTGGTTTTGTGCTCGTGCTTGGGTTATATGCCATCCTAAAACTAAAACTAAACCTAAATCCAGACCTTTTGCGACTATACATGGCCAGCCAAAAAGGAATAAAGGCGAAGCAAAAGGCGACTAACTTGAAAACACAGACACAGACAGACACACACACACATGGATGGGGGGAAAGGGAGGAAGGAGATGTAGGCAAGTAGTACTTAGATTGGATTTCCTTTTTCTCCTTGGAGTTTTCTCTTTCGTCTTCGTCTCGGTCTCTGTCTTCTTCGGCTTCGGCTTCGCCTTTGCCTTTTCCTTCATTTTTTTGCCCGTGTTCCACCTCCTCCTCTCGTCCTTATTTTGGTTCGTTTTTTTCTCCTTTTTATTTTTTCTCTGCTCTCTCTTCTCTCCATGTGTGTGTGTATGTAGTTTTGGCTCCCTTCTAAGGAGTGAGTGAGTGAGCGAGTGAGGGGAAGGAGTCAAGATATCCAGTTGGTTCTACTTCTAGTTTCACTTCTTCTTCTTCCAGTTCTAGTTCCGTGTGCATTCAAGCCCACGGAATCCGAAAAAGCCCTACATGAGACAGCTGAATATCTCTTGTGGATACACATACACATACAAAGGCATACATTCTTATAAGAGAACCAGCACCAACACCAGCATTAGTACCAGCCATATAACCAAAAGCGAGGCATATATAGTTATATGTATGTTTAGTAACGCGGAGCCATGGAACAGTAAAAGCGATAGTAAAAGCTAGAGCCAGGGCTGGTTCAGTACATACATTTGTAGTGCACAGCTATCAACTTGGCTCGCTCACATTTTCCTTCCTTGGCTTGGCTTGGCTCAAGTCTCAACAAAGGCGGAGAGGACGAGGAGAGAGAAAGCAGTAGACGGTTGGCTGGAAATAATCTACCGACACATACACACCCACACACACACACATACACTCACACAGACATCCACGTCTCCCCAGTAAATGTCCGTGCATACATGTATGTATACACACATAACACACACATACACGTAGAAAAAGAGAAAGTCTCGAGTCTACATCAAACTAGGAGACGGAGTCCACAGACTTCTCTTTCACTTACAATCTACTCTTACTCTTACTCTTACTCTTACTTCCGAGAACCAGGCCAACCAAACCCGCTTGCTTCTCTTTCTCTTTCCATCCCTGCTACGTTACGATTACTACCACTGCCACTGCCATTACACTTAGAACAGACCCAAAACAGAGCAGCAGCAGCAGCAGTCGGAGAAGAAGAAGAAGAAGAAGAGAGGGGAAAATACAAGGAGAAAGAGGAACAGTAGGAGTAGAATACGGAGAAGGAGAAATAGAGTGGCAGTAGCCAAAAGGGAAAAGCAGCACAGCTTTCAACTCCACTGCACTCGTTTACACTCCGACTCGACTGAGGTATGACAGCTCTCGGCTCTCTCTCAGCTCTCTCGCCTCCCTTATCTATACTCAAATACACACATTCTCTCTCTCTTCCTCTCTCTCTTTCCCTCACTTTCTCTCTACATTTAGCTGCTGTAGCTTCCTCTCTGGTGTACACACACACACACAGCTACAGCTTCAACTAAAACTACTACCACTGCCACCCGGTTTAAATATTCCATTCCATCTGAGGGCATCACCATCATCATCATCACCATAGCCATCATCATCGTCGTCGTCCTCGTCCTCGTCATCCTGTCCTGTGTGTGTGTGTGTGTCTGTATATAAAAGCAGCTTGAAGCTTCCAACTGGAAGCTAGCTTGATGTACTGTCAACCAAATATGGAGGGAGAAAGAGAAAGCAGTCATCAGCTGCTCTTACACACATACATAGTTTTCCGTTGCTATGGCTTGACTTGAGTTGACTGCATCCAGTCAAAATGGAAATGTAAGCTTAACGTTCCTCGTCCTCCTTTTCCCAACTCAACTCAACTGAACGTCAAGTCAAGTCAACACTCACACACACATGAATATACAGAAGGAATAGGAGAGAGAGAGAGCAGTAACGAGAAGTAGACATCCATCCATATGTATGGGAAAGTGCTGGATCCACTCTCGTAATGACCAACCTTCCATCATCCCATAATAATAACAGTAGTAGTAGTAGTAGTAGTATTACTTGTAGTAGTGGTACTAATAGCAGGAGGAAGAGGACGAAAAAGAACAAGTAGTGACTGTATGTATGTATGTATGTACATTATACATACATAGAAACAGAGTAGAGTTGAGCAATGGAATACGATTCGAAATCGAATGGGCCAGTTATTAAGTTTTTCGATGAGGGGGAATGGAATATCGAACGGAATGTTGGACGGAGGAGAAGGTCGCAGCATGGAGTATAGACGATGGAGAATGGACGCGATTTCTTGTATCATTAGAGGAAAAAAGACCAACGAAAAGAGAGGGAGAGTGACCAAGACTTGGGGAACTTTGTCCTTTTCTTTCTCGATCTGTTCCGATTCCGATTCTCTGTCTCTGACTCTGACTCTGATTCCCGTTTCCATTTTCCCCTCATAGTCATTTCCAGCTCTCTCTCAGTTCTTGGAAGAAGAGGCAAAAAAGACGGAGACGGAGATGAGGAATAGAATAGAATAGAATGGAATAGAATGAAATAACGGAGAGCAAAAAGGGAACCTTCCGTCGTATGTACAATGTACATATAAGACATACTATACCAAATATAGCACATAGTAGACAGTAGACGGAGTAAAATACAAAGGCAAGGTACGAGGTACACTTTTATTCCGAGAGAAAGAGGACGGGGAGAAAAGGAGAAAAGGAGAAAGGAGTGCCACGTTGGGGAGACAGAAGAATCGAAAGGAAGGGAAGAGGGGAAAGAAGAAACAGAGAGAGAGAGAGAGAGACAAAGAGACTTTGACGAAGACGGAGCAAAGTTGGAATAGGACTTTGGAAATTGATTGGTAGGAGGAAGAAGAAGAAGAAGACCAAGAAAAGGGAACCTCGGAGAGAAATGGGGAACTTGAGGAGAATAGAATGGAAGAAGGAGGGAATGAACGCGTGTCTCTCTGTGTGGGCACACGTACTTTCCATCATGCACACACACATATCCACATCCACTTCCACATACATAATATGTATATAAATCCATATATATCCATATATAAGGATACAGCCTGGAAATCCACCCATGCACATACGTACAAAGTCGGCATTACTTCCTCCTTGACAAACATACCAAACTATGTACGGATGTATGTATGTATGTATGTATGTATGTATATATACATTAAAGAAATATCTCGTCGCAAGTTGGGAAGAAAGTATTACTGTATGTGTGGGCTAGAACGAGGAGCACAACTTGTGCTGTTCTGTTCTGTTCTGTGGAGACGGACAGAACAGACAGCAAACGAATGAGAGGAAGGGAGAGGGAGCGAGAGAGAGAGAGAGTCCAATGTCAATAATTAATTATTCCGAGTGCTCCTCCAGTGCAACCACACACACACACACACACACAGACACACATAGATAGACACACAGTGGTTTTCTTCCAGCACTGCCCTTCCAGCTATATCCAATTCCAAATCCAACTCTAATACTTACTTACTCCCGCTCGAGAATGATAGCACTTCCTCTATGTACTTTACTCCCACTGTTCACAAGACAATTTTCTGGAAAGTCGGGAAAAGATATCCCCCAATTTTTGCAAGTGAAATTCTTCAGTACTTACTTACTCCATTTTCGCCCAACTTCCTTGTTTTTCCATTAAAAATGTCTCACTTGACACAAGTCTTGCGATCCGCAAGTTGCGAAGGATGTAAAGTTTTGCCGTAGTTTGAATTTCAAAGTGGGTTCTTCCGATCGGAAGAAATGAGACCAACAAATATTCTACCAAAGTTACAATTTGTAACTCAAGAATGATTACATAATATTTTTGTCTTTGGTTTTTTTCGTAGCGTCAAAATAATTGTAACCCCTCTTTTGTTACCCGCCTGCCACTAATAATATGGATTTATCTAGCATATTTTGACCGCATGTCATTAAACATGGAATAATATGCATGTATAAAAGTTTTTGACTCACATTAAATGCCTTCAGCCTCTCGGGATCATGTTGCTGCGTATCGATTTTGTCCTCTGACTCATCATCGTCGTCGTCCTCATCGTCCTTATTTCCGTTGGACGAGGTCTCATCCTGACCCGTTTCGTGATTGCCTGCTGACCTCTCGCTTAACAAGGGACTCTGTCCAAAAACCAAATTTACTCAAAATTATTCACAATACATAGAACATACAACACATGACAAAGAATATTTAGTTCCATTCTACAGTTATTTTCCTTCCATGTCCAAGCATTGCTTTTTCTCTCTCCCTAAAAACGCCAAATGAAGAATGAAGCCCAGAAAGGGAAAGAGAGAGAGAGAGACAAGAGGGAGCAGAGTAAAAGAGAAGAGACAGGGACAGAGACACACGCACGCAGTATAGAATTTCCTCTTCCTCGTTCAATTCTACTGCATTCATTTATTCTCATTATATTTGTCTCTCCGTTTCTGCCCAGCCGTCTCGCTTTCACTTTGCCTCCACCATTCTCTCTATTCTCATTCCAGTCCACTTTCACTATACATAGATTTAGTTAGTTTCAACTCTAGTCCGTGTATATACATACATATGTACATACACATTTGTATATTTAATGTAGGCCGATGCGATGTATCCTGTATACCTACAGGACTACTGCCTGTGCATACCATTACATTAGGATGGAGTCGGTATTCATGTCATTATAGAATTTAATTTAGTTCCCCGACTTCCAGGGAACCAGGGTACAGACTACCAGGATTCGGTCTCTGCTACTACTATAGCTCTGGCTCTGGCTCTGACTCCCGCTTCACCTTCAACTTGACGTCAAGGAAGAGTAGAGAGAGAAAGAGGGAGAGGAGCAAGAATAGAATGAAAATGAGAACGAGAATGAGAATAAATTCATGTCGGTTGTACGTAGGAGGAAAGAGGAGGAAGAAGAACAAGAAGAAGAGGAGGAAGAGAAAGAGAAAGACGGGAAGGAGAAAGTGAGGGAATGTTTTGCCGAGTTTTAGTCCCAACTCCAACTCCAGCTTGAGGATTGTCTCAATTTCAGAGGCATGGGAAGATATTTAAGTATTTAAGGCAAGGGGAACTCTGATGCACGCACAAAAGCCAGGGACAAAGACAGGAACAAGGACAAAGGAAGAGAGAGAAAGGAAGAAAGAGACAAAGACAAAACAACAACTTGGTCTCCTTTTCTCTCCTCGCTGTTGGGAGGGAGACAGCGAGAGAGTCAAAGGAGAGGACGGAGAACGAAGCGGGAGACAAATCCCCAGATTGATTTATTCCATTCTAACTGTAGAATTGTAGAACGTAGAAAGAACAAAGGCAGAGAGAGAGAGAGAGAGTAAGAGTAAAAGTAAGACAGAGTAGGGGCAAGGTGTGACTCACAGATTGTTCTCTAAAATCGTGCTTCCCATTGCTGTAAATATTGTTGTTGGAGCCGGTCGTCGTCGTCGTCGACAGAGGGGCGGCTGTAACTTCCTTTTTGAGTCCGATCGGGTGGTAGCCCAGCCACTCGACAGGAGCCGGGATCTCGGATCCACCACCCGTTCCATCCTTTCCGTCTCCGTTACGCGCCGACCTCACGCCGCCCAGAACTCCTGTAACACACAAAAGTAGGCAAATTTTCTTTACGTGAAATTGATTCCCTTCTACCATATCGAAATCAATCCAGATCACGACAACTGTAAAGATTGTTGGTGTAAAGCCCGATTGCCAAAACCAATGAAAAAAAAATTACCATGGTCATCTTCGTCCATGGGACTGGATCGGCAATCACTGATGTGAGTATCCTGCAAATCAAACAAAAATGCGACTGATTAGTGAAATTATTCAAAAAATCAGTTTCTTTTTATTCTTATAAATTTAGTGCTTAAAAGAAAGTGCGTATTTTATGCGTAGATAATGCATTTATATTGCCCGCATGAAAATGTGTATGTATGTAGTTTGAACGCCGGAAAGTTTCCGGATGCTGATCCAAGTTGAGGCAATTAGCCGATTTGTGAGGGTGGATCAAGTGATGAGTTGTGATGGCTTGGGTTATGTTTTTCCACAAAGTTTTAAAAGTCAAGGATAACAAACTTGAACTTTCTCCCTCATTTGCTTTCACATATGTATGTACAGTATATGAAAGTTATATGTAACTTGCTGAGAAAAATATGCTTGAGGTTGAAAAGCGGGTATTTAATACACCCAAACTGTAGACACTTAACGCATCAAAACTTTTTGATTTTATTCCAAGTCTTCATGATGACGATCAAGGAGCTACAGTACATAATGCATGCGTATTATGCATATATGTACCTCCACAAAGATTATCACCAGCCTCGGCCTGTTTAGTATTTATGGGGAGAGGAAGTGATTGTGTTTGTGCATGAGCTACTGTCACTCATGCCGGAGTTTCACCCTGTATCTGAATTTTCACCAACAACTCCGCTCCTTCCTTTTCCTATAGATACAGAATGAAGAATGAGTGACTGGTTGGCCTTTCGAGGGTGTATAGAGTATAGAGGAATGCTAAAAGGTAATGCATTACTCTGTATGCGGAAGCAGAAAAAGAAGAGAGAAGCAGACGAGCACGCATAGTTATAAAGAGAAGGATTGGAGGATCGTGCTCGTGTTTCTACTCTTGATTCTCCTTCTCCCACTCGTGCCCATCTCTGCCATTGAATGCAAAGCTTTTCATTTTCATTTCGCCGCTTTCTCTGTCTGTGCCCGCTTCTCTTCTCCTGGAAGCGGAGCAAGCATTCATCGTTATGAGTCTAACCGCATGCATCCTCAGTCCTACTTTCTTCCATTCATCTTCCTCTGCTCCCTCCTTTCGTTTCATTTCATTTCATTCCTTTCCTTTCTCTTCCCTGTTCTTCCTTCTTTCTCTACCTCCCTCAGAAACTTCCTCATTCGGGTTTCCTCTCTTCCCTTCCTTAGTTTTCCCCATGCTTTTACATTCTACATATACTGCGATCAATACCTTTGCCTCTCTCCTTTCTCTTTGGTCTACTGAACATTTCCGCACATTTTGTGCACACACAATTTTTTTTCATTTTTCATTATCATATCTCCTTTCACTGTTCACCGTTCACATTGGATGATCAACTTTCTCCTTATCATTTTATCAAAGATATCAGCCACAAAGTCCAACTCGAAAGGTAAGCTCAAGCTTTGTACAAAGATAAAGCGTAAAGAAGGGAAATGATATGATATGATAGGATATTATATGAAAGAAGCCGAAAGTGTCCATGGACGGCTTGTCTATGTAGTTTGGTTGGGTTTGGTTTTAATGTCGTCTCTGGGGGTGTGGCAGTACATGTATGCATGTATGTATGTATGTAGAATATCCAGCTTTGTGTCTTGGAATTTTGAATTTGAATGCGAGACACAGCGTAGCTCAATTTCCATGCATATGACAGAAAGCACTGTGAAATATACACTTCAGTCAGCTTGTATGCATAAAAGACTCCTGGGGTATATGGAGAAAAAAACAGAAAGTGCGTACATTGGAACCTTCTCCGTGCACATAAGTATGAGTATTTTGAACGGATATACATTATACATTGTAGATATGGATATGAAGGAATGCAGGGGCACAATTTCTCCTCTCCTTTGATTTGATTTGAAACTTTTGCATGGCGGCGGACTTTGTTCCATGCCATGCCATGCCTTGCCCCCGCAAATATACATTGGAAGCTTCACCCTCTCCTTCCCTTTCATTTTCTTTTTATGTATACAGATGTGTGTATGTAAATATGTATGAATTTATGTATATTCCTCCCTTTTTTCTACACGTGTGTACATTCAGTCCAAGTTGCCTTGCAACTTTATGTATGTGTGGATGGATGATACGCTTAACGTGGTCCAACGAGTACAACGACGATGACGACGACGACGACTTTGACGAGGATGTTTCTCCTCTGCCAAATACATAATGATAATCAGTGTAATAATAATAATAATAATAATAAAAAGGTTGAAACAAGGTTCTGCTTCTTATTCTCTCTTCTTTTAAGAATGCAGTACACAATGTACAGTGTAAAAGACACAATGCAATAACAGCGAGAGTGGTGGTGGTTAGCCAAGGAAAATGAGACGAGTTTTGTCTCTATGTTTTGCTTGCATTGATCCACTTTACATGTTTGTCCATCTCGGCAAAAGACAGAGACAGAGAGCGAGAGAGACAAAGAGAGAGAGAAAGAGTCACATTTTTTGGTCTTGGTCTTTGGTCTTGGAGATTAAGATGCGACCATCAAAAAAAGCAGCTCGAGACCATCAGAGAGTGACAAAAATCTATTGTTTTGCATGTTAGGATATACGTTAGGTTAAACTTTGAATGGGGGATCGGGGAAAAGGAGTCAAGTCAAAAGTGCTGGATATCATGTGGCACGTTTTGCTTGGAAATTCAAGGATTCAAGGAGATTTGTTTCGCTCTTGTGCTCATACGTATACATGTACGTAAAGTGTACAAAGTACTTATGCATAATACGAATGTATCTATACTTTATGTGCATATATAAACAAAGAACTTTGTCATTAGCTAGTTCTGGTTCTGGTTATGGGTCTGGGTCTAGTTCTGGATATTTGATGTATATACATTGTACATACTATATTCAAGTGAGTCTACACTATAAATTATGTATGCATTGTAAATACATGCATGCATAGAAACCAAAGTTGGAGAGGTAAATCTCAGGCTAAAGAGGTAAGGAGAGAAGAACAAGAGAGAGAATAGAGTAGGTGAGCCGCCGCCACCAAAGTTGTACTTGTAACGTGTATGCATAGTCGATAGTAATTTGGGAATTCGTGGAGAGGAAAGAAGTCTTACACCTCTCTGTCGCTCATCAATAATCTATTCACTTATGTAACTAATACACTAAAATAAAGTACATATACATACAAAGCAGACAGCGCATTCTCCATTCAAGTATTCGTACATGTGAATTTATTATGCACACATACACACACTAGCTAAAATTCTCCTGTTCCCTGTTCCCGTCCCATCTCCATATAATAAAAAAACAAAGGAACCTCTTTTGAATCCAGTCTGGCTATCCATCTGTCCATCTAATCTGTATATTCATGCATACATATACGTTTATCTCAAATGTCTACTCCATAGGTGCTCACTCATTCTTATCTTAATCTCACCTAAAAGAAATAGCTTCAGAACCCCTGCCGCACACAATTATATGTGTGTCCAAATATTTCAATTTTGCACAAAATTGTCCCTCTTTTTCCAAAATAAACAAAAACAACTAACCTAATTTTCAACCATTCATTGCGTTTCGTGATGATAATAATAATACTACTACAGCGATATATCTATACGAGCGTAGTCATCATCATTATTCTCGTGTAGGTATCGTTTCGCAATAGGCAGCAGTTTGTTTCATGCCAATTTTGATGACTTTGCTCAGAATAGGATGAATACATAGTAAGTATATAATATATGCATCAGATATAGAGTAGTTGGACATAATCGTGAAATGTATTGTATCAGTAGTTGTGGGGAAGCCTTTCTAGGAGAGAGAAGGAGCAGAAACAGATACGCACATGGTTGGTACATTTAGCTACTTAGCGATGGCCTTCGTGAGTGAGCAGCCAACTCCAACTCCAACTTCAACTCCAACTCAAACTGTATACATAATTCCAAGCCCAATTCCGATTCCAATTCCAATTGAAAGCCCACCTCGATCCGACAGTGTGTGTGTGTGTGTAGTTCTCTCGCTCACTCGCTAATATTTCGAGCATACAAACATACCTACACTCTTGCACACACACACAAACAAGGGATTTGATAATAGGACAAGTTTGCAATCGACTCTTTGGGTTCATTACGCTCACGTCTATCTTCTTCTTGTTCTGCTTCTCTCTCTCTCTCTCAGTCAGCACTTGGAACCCTCAGTAGTGGTTCCACACATATGTACATTGTACATGTACAAAATAAATATGTGAGAATTCCTATCCAACCCTTGTACAATACACAGTACAGTATGCATACTACATACGTTAGAATGCGGGGCTGGATAAGAGAGCGGAGAGGAGGCGAAGCGGAGATTGGATTGGATTGCATATTGACTTGGATTGGCTTGACGGAGCGGAGGTGTAATGCTTCAATCTAATATTGCTTTTACATGCACATTTCTACAATAGATATAATATGTATGTATCCACAGAATAGGAGAGAGTTGGGGCTATTATGTAGATTTTCTCGGCGACTCGACTCGACTAGACTTGATTCAACATATGAGTGGGCTGTGGGTAAGACAAGTCTCATGTTCACGTTCGTGTTCATGTTCTTCCTCTTGCTTTTGCTTTTGCCTTTGCTCTTGTTCCCTCTCCTCATCTGTCCCATCTGTCTCTCTCTCTCTCTATTTCTCTGTTTTCGCTATTTATCTCCAATGTTCCACCTTTACCTGTGATTTTGCCTAGGCCGTGGACTCAGCTCAGCCCTCAGCTCAAAGCAACAAAACCAAAGCAAAGTGACTTTCGACTGACTGAGGATTCACATCCACATCCACATTTCCATCATCCTCAAGCCCACTCTTTTTCTTTCCATGGCTCTTTCGCCTCCTGATTCTATACCATGTGCATGTCGACGTGGATTCCATGTTGAATGGAAATGAGAATGAAAATGCGAATTTGAATGTGAATGTGGATGCATTGAGAACGGAGGAGGAGGAGGCCCTGACAGGAGGCACCGGCACCGGTACTTGGACTGGGACTGTGGGACTCGTCTTTTTCTCTCCCCGAGTCTGCCGGTGTTTCCAGTCCTCTTTGTGCACTGCACATGTATGCACGTATGTATGTATGTATGTATGTGTGTATGTGTGTGTATGTATGTGCTGATTCGACTTTGTTATTGCATCTTGAAATGAAATGCTGTGAGATGGCTACAATAATTGAGTTCATGCATGGAAGAACGCAATTTACCGGATGAGAACCTACATCCATACAGCCATACAGACAGACAGGGGATGCCTGGATGTGCGTTGTATGCATGTATGTATGTATGTATGTATGTACTGATTTGGAGCCAGTGAAACAACCAAAGTAGCCGTCTAAGTAACTACAACAAACCATTCCACTCCATTCCATTTCGTTCGGTTCAGCTCAATTCTGTATGTGTGTATGTATGTATAAGTACCAACCTGAAGCTGAAGGAGAGCGAGTGAAAAGAAAAGGTAGAAGAGAGGGCGAAGGAGGAGATGAAAGTTCGTGCACTAGCCCTGTAGATATGATATGGAAACAATATGTGTGTAGGTACATAGGTGACTTTATAGATAGATAGATAGGTGAATGTGTTGTTTCCTCTCTCTTTCATCTTCTAACCATCAGCCTTCCAAATGACTCGACTGTATTGTATATTGTATTGTATTATATGGACAAGGTATCTACTTTTGTATAGTGTATGTATATTTAGTTAGTTAGACAGCAGCACATACCACAGTGTGAGCCACTTCTAACGATTATGACATGATATGGGGGAAGCTCTTCCGCCTCTTCTTCTTCTTCTTGGTCTCCTTTTACTCTCTCATGTATATACATATATATATCTAGAGGCAGATAAATCCATGCCGTACATTTACCTACATTGCCAGACACTTTGCACTAATATTGAAAATGGATGGTGCGGGGATATCCATTCCATACAGCCATCCATGCAGTTTGAGCATTAACTATGTATATGTAGGTTTAGATGTATGTAAAGACTATATTCTGCATATATGTAGACCTCCCATCTGAATATGCACATGTCATGTGGACATAAAGATGGCAAAATGGAGATGGTTCATTTCGTCGTCGTCGTCATCCTCGTTTCCTCGTCCAAAAACTATCAGCACAAGGACTCGAATCTTCAATTGCTTTGCTTTTGGCTTTGCCTTTCCTCGACCCAACAAGAAGAAGAAGACTTCAACTTGACGTTGATGTTGCTGTTGATGTGTTGGAGTTTCGTATCCAAGCACATAACACACACACATTCAGCCTGTATATGCAAGGGAATAGGCAGGAGATAGATCAAAGGACTTCCGTCTCATTACGGTTATATAACTATAACTACAGTCACTAAGGACTTATCTTTAGCGCTATAATATACTGGGCAATATTACAGCCAAGTATGCATTCAAGTATGTATGATGTTCGCCATTTCTTCCACTCATATCATCCATGCATGCATACACATGTACATAATATATGTATATATGTATGTTTACATTTGGCCATATTTTCTGTTGACTCCTCTTGTAAAGAAAAGAGGACACGAGGAGATGATGATTCCAACTCATCTCAAGTCCGTCCAGCTCCAAGTCGCGTCGAGTCGCGTATAGTCGAGTCAACTAGTCTCATCTCATCTCATCTTGTCAGTCATTTTCATTTTCATTTCCATTTCCATTTCTTCTTCCCCTGCATGCATGCATGTATGTAAGAGAAGGAAGGAGGACTCTGCAGCTTTTTGAGCCACGTCAACTGCATCACATTTCCACATGTGTATGTATGTATGCATGGATATAGAGAACCCAGCTAAGTGGGCTAATTGAACCAAGAACCAAAATGCACACCGTTCAGCATATATACATACATACATACATACACACACCATCTTACACGTGGACGTGTTAGTTGGCTCTCGTGTATACACGTTACACATATGTATATATTATGTGCACGCTTATATGGACACTAATTACATTTCCCAGTGTCTTAGCTACACATGTACATTGTACATCGTACATATAGGATGGGGACGCAGCACATAATTTTACAGCCTATGCGAATTCTATGGGGAAGAGTCCAAGACCAGTGTAATAATTTTACATTTCATTTCGTCTGCTCATCCTTATAGCTACATATGTTCGTAGTTCGTACCCTCGTCATCCCGACTCCTCCAGAGGTGCCTCCGTCTCATAAAAAGGATGATGACCCATACACAATTATTTATTATGTACACACACCACTTCCATTTATGTCTGTGTGTCCATGTGCAAACAACAATGCAGACAGTAGACACACATGGAGGAAGGAGCAACTAAAAATATATGCAAGGCAATCGAATCGAATCGAATCCATCCCTCATCATCAAATTCTTCTTGCACGTCCATTTCCTCTCTTTCTGCAGTCTCAGTAGATATGATACACACACACACAGATTGGCGAGGGCAGACTAATCAGCATTTAACATCATTTACATTCATGCTGATTTCATTTTATGCACAAGTCCTAGAGGAATATTAAAACCTCCTTTGCATTCAAGATTAAACACTTTTTGACAGTGCCATATTTTCTTGTGGTGATACTGCAACGGCAATTTGAATGCAATGAAATGCGCTATTTTTTATTTTCGTTTGTTGGGTGCCTTTGCCTCTTCTACATACATGCACAGCTTGGAGTGCCTGTGGCTGAAAAATGAGGACTTGCAAAAATTCTTTCGTGCTAAAAAAACTCCTTGGACTATTTAGAATGGTTTCATATGGAGTAACAGTAACGTCACATATGGTACTGCTTATAATGTTCACAACTTGACAACCTAAAGTCGGCACTAATTACTTGTGACCACTTTCAATTTGCTCATATTCAGCAAATACCTTGGCCTGCATGGCAGAATGGTAACTGAAACCTAAACTCATTTTGATAGTCTGCAGTTATTCGAATATTCTAAAAAATGCTTTACTTAATTGTACAAGCGTCCTCTGCAAATTTTACGTACATTTCTTGTTGCTGATATATCAAACGGCATAGGAGGAAGAGAGAATGGATGAAAAATCGCAAAGCAAAGCGAGTCGACTCAACTTGTTTATGGTTTGAGCGTATGTATCTATGTATATATGTATAGCTCGTGCTGAAAAAAATAAAGGAAAGGGAAAGAGCTCCTTCCCTTTTGTAGGATGACCAAACTCAAAGCCAAGCTCAAAAAGGTAAATGTGATAAAGGCGACTCCTTGGTCTCGGTACTTCGTGATACGAATTCCTATTGATATGTATAGGTTCATCTCTAACCTCTATATATCTAAGTAGATATTCGAATGGAGAAAAGGAGCGTAGGTGGGTTTGCCTCCGCCGCAACTGATGGCCCTGGTCACACAAGTCTCCCGCCTGACTATATGTATGTACACTGTCCACATGCAATCTTGGGTCTAGGGAGAGCAGAAAAAGGAGAGTACTGTAGGACAGATGAGATAGGATTACCATTTGAGCCAACATCGAGTCGTGTTGAACTTGGCTCAGTTGATCTGAGTCGAGTATAGTCGAGTTGAGTAGAGTTGAGAGTGCTGTCCAAGCACGGGGAACGTAAAACGAAACTAAAACTAAGTAAAGTAAAAGGAGCGGCGAATTTCGTCTCCCAGTTTTACAGTGGCACTGGCAACAGTCCAGAAACCAAAGCGAACCATCCATCGCTCACATTCACATCCACATCCTCGTTCTCTCTCTCTTTCTCGTCTTCTCTGAAACACGCACTCCTCCTTTTTTCTCTCTCTCTCTCCTTTCCTTTCCCTAGGTGAGCTCACATATACATCCAACTACAGCCGTAAAAAGTAGAATAGAGGAGAGGAAAAAAAGGGTGTACGTCGGTGAATCCCTGACTACTGACATCAACATCAAGCCAAGCCAGAGCAGCTAAACCAGCTACCCTTTGCCTCTTCAACATAGTTACCATCCTACGTATATATTATATAGCCTCACTATATGTATCATGCCATACAATGGATGAACATGAGAGAGACAGAGCTGAGTGAGTTGGGTTGAGTTGAGTTGAGTCGTCGAGTCGAGCTTGAATGGCATGGCATGGCATTGAATCGCATGAAGAGGAGAAAAAAAATGTAGGGTCTCATTCTGTTGCTATCTCTCTTTTCTCTTCTCTCTTTCCCGACGTCCTCTCTCTCTCCCTCAATTCTCTTCCTCTCCTTTCTTCTTTTCTCCTCGCCTTCTCATTTTTTTCCATGGAAAAAGCTGCAGACTGTGCTGGTTTCCCAACGAACGATCGAAGGAAGCAACCAACCAACCACACCCTCATCTCACATTGTACAATGTGAGGAGAGCACACTGTAGCAGTAGTATGTAGTAGTAGTAGTGGATTCAGAGCTTAAGTAGAGACAGTGCAAGAAAAAAGAGGAAGCGGAGATAGAGAGAGAGAGAAAGAGCGCGAGAGAAAGGTTTCCCCAATGAAGGGCCAACACATGCACTTAGGCTCGACTGGCACTGTTACTCTTACATCGTGTGTGGGTATACTGTGTGTGTGTGCACATCGCTCACTCACTCACTCTGTTCAGCTCAGCTCAACTCAACTCGGCTCTCAGCTCAACTCATCCCTTCCAGCCTTCTCTCTCTCTCTCTCTCTCCGTATCCTGAAAATTTCTCAACCAACCTTCTCCTTCTTTTTTCTTCTTTTTCTTACTTTACTCCTCTTCTTTTTCTTCCTACAGTATACTATCAAGTCTTTTCTTCCCTCCTTTTACCATCACTACGGGTATGGTAGCTTTCCTTCCTCGTTCGTACCATTCTGTGCTCACTCAAGTAGGAGGAGGAGGAGGAGAGGAGGAAGAAGAAAAAGGAGAAAAGAAAAAGTGGAAGGAGGAGGAGGACGAGTCTACGGAAAATTCACATCGACATGAACCTCCATCTCTTCCTCTCTTTTTCCTTTTCTCTCTTTCTCTCCTTGGCGCCCCCACTCTCTTTCTCCTTTCTCCCTTTTGCCTTTCCCTCTATTTTCTATATGTATATGTACGAATGCTTCTAGTGTTCCACAGTTCTATAAAAATAGACGGTGGGAAAAGGATTCCTCTTCTCCGTCTTCTTATCATCAAATGATGCCAATCGGCCATCACACGTTCCCTCCATTCTTTTTCTTTCTCGCTCGCTCTCTCTCTTTTTCTCTTGCTCTCTCTCTCCTTTTAATCTACACTAAAAGTCCGCTTCCATTCAACTCAACTCATCGCATTACTCCTCCGCCATCGTTCGGTCCTTCGTTCCATTCTCTATTCTCTTTTCTCCATTTCTTTCCTTTTTCCATTCCACAAGAGTACAGATACATATAGCAGATATAGGATTCTTCTCTATATACTTTTATTCTCCAGCACCACTCAACGATCCATTCCGATATAAGAGAATCATCGCCACACATAGACATAGACAGCGAGCCATTGCATTGCTATCTAGATACACCACACACATAGACACACATAGGCATACATACGGATACAGTTACTCCCACTACTTTTACTTGGCCGTCTTTCCCGAGAAACTTGATCCATCAACCTTTCCATCACCGTCATTTCATTTCTCCATTTCGCCATACCCTACCACTCCATTCCATTCCACGTATCTGTATTATACAATGCCATACGTACACAGATATGCAGCGGAACCAGACTCTAAACAACAGAACATACACAGCAGCACAACACTCTGCAAAATCTCTCCCTTTCTCTCTCTCTCTCGCTCTACTTCTCCAATCTCTCATTTAGTCGCAAGACGACGACGACGGAGAGTGGTAAAGATAGAGTCCGTATCATGTTCATGGATTTCATGGAGAACTTTCCCTTAGTTTCTCTATTCTCTCTCTACTTTCCTGCTTGCTACTCCTCCTCGTTCTCGTTCTCGTCCTTGTGACACATTCACATTCGCATTTACAATCAGGATTGGAAGGAGAAGGGAGAGTAAAGACAGAGACCGAGGAGGAACGTGAACCCGGATTGCAGGATCGAGGCAAGTTTATGTGTGGAATGTATGTATATGTATCTAGACTGGATGCTGGAGGAGCAAAGAAAGAAAGAGGAATACATACATACATATAGGGAGGCATAATGGATTTATACTGAGCTTTTAGAGGGGAAACGACACTCAGCCAAGTCGAGCCAAGCCAAGCGATGCCAAGCCAAAGCCAAAGCCAAGCCACTCATCTATCTATCTACGTATCTAACTATGTATGTATAGTAAAAAGTTGGAGTCAGTGTGGCACTGACTCGACCCTGCGACACCACCAGAAAACTCACTGTCATTACCTTTCTGCCCGTCCTTTCACGAGCCTCCCTGTCTGACATTGACACGGGAAACACTGAGCCGAGGAACGGGGAGAAGAAGAACGAGAAAGAAAAAGAGATGGAAAAAGATGAGGAACATTTTTAGCTTCCTCTTGTATCCGGCGTCAAGATCATCATCATCATCAGTATTATTATCGTCACCGTTGTCGTCTTCGACTTTACTATACTTATTGCAAGTATACAGTCTACTATATATGTGTTTTACTATACATATACATACATAGTAATACTTGGGTGTATGTATTCTGCGCCTCTTTCAACCAGGAGAAAAAGAGGAGAGAGAGAGCTCTGCTTCGGTGACTTCTTCATGTTCATCGTCATGTTCATGTTCACTGTTCACTCTTCAGTCTAAATGTAATCTTTTTTCTGGGTTCTCTCGCCTCTCTCTTTTTTCTCCCTGGAAGCGATGAGACTCAAGAGAGAAAGAATAAGAAGAAGACTCGGCTCGAACTGAAACGTCGAGAGCACGAGAATGTGAAGACGGCCAAGGAATTACGGGCGAGAGAAAAAATCGAGTGAGCTTCTTCTTTTCCTTGTGTATTAAGAGTCACTTTAGCTATACTTTGGTATGTACTATTGTACATCCATATTATGTACATGACTGCAACTTCAACTTCAAATTGAACTTCAACTTGAGGTTGAGAGATGCAGCTCGAACAGTTTCTTCATCTCTGTCTCTCTCTCTCTCTATCTCTACCCCGGCTCCCACATGTATTGTCACATTGCACTAACCAAGGAGAACTGAAAAAAAATTAGCATTGCCGTTTGAATCCGTTTTTCTCAGGAGTCGAGTCGATTCGAGTACAAAAACCGAGGCAAGAAGAAAGGAAGGGATGCCAAAATTTGAGTACATTCAAACACACACACACATTTGTGTGACTGTGACTGACGATGAGCTCTTATGCATGGGTATGTACAATGTACATTGTACATTTAAGAGCCACATTTTTCTGTCAAATCCACATCAACTCCTTGTAAATACACACGGTTGAAACCTCGACGGTACGAATCTTGTTTTTGTTCCTTTGTAAGCAAAAAGTGTAAAGTCAAAGCCAAAGTCATACATACATGTATACTGTAGTCTAGAGAAAGAGAAACCTCAACGTGTCATGGTATCCACGGCTATGTATGCTATGCTATGCCATGTTATGCCATGCCATGGAATGACAGACGGACAGACCAACCAAAACGAAGAAGAAGAAGAATAAGCAGCAAGCAGCAGCATCGCAATGTGGATTATAGCTTAAAGCTTTGGCGTTCTTGCTCTCACTATTGTGCAATCTAAATGTATGTATGTATGTATGTATTTGTATGGATCCACAGGACTTTTGCCTTTGCTGGTGTGCCATCACTCTCCGACGACTGTAGGAACAAAACATAACACATAACATCTAGGACTACTCCTAACATGTATGTATGTATGTAAAATAGATTGTAGATTTGATGGTGGAGCTTCAAGCAGTGCAGTGGAGGTAGAATTGGAATTGGAGTTGGAGGCGAGATCAGAGTATTCTCTGTATATGTAGATACACTACACAGCCTACAAAGTACATATACAATTCAAACAGAGAACAGAGAATATGCAGTACAATGGGATTGAAGAACAAGAAATTTGGATGTGCACATGTCGGATTTGGAGTTGATAGAAATTTACATGTCGGCTAGCTCTATTCCCTACAATTCCCTACAAGCCAACAGCCCAAACGCGTCTTCTTCTCTCTCTCTCTCTCATTCTGTTTCGCCCTCTCCTGTTTTCGTCTCCTCTTCTCTCAGCCTGTCGAATAAAATAGGAATAGCAATAAGAGGAATACGTATGTACAAGTTGGTTGGTTTAAAAGAGAGAGAGAGAGAGAGAGAGAGAGAGAGAGAGAGAAGTTGAGCAGCAGTCAGTCAGTCAGTGGCGGCTGAATTTATTCTACATGTGCGGAATATATTGGGTTTTTGTGCACACACACACACACACATACATACACATACTTACTCACTCACACTCTTCTCTTTTATGTGTACAGTCAACATTGTACATACATTGTACACACATCTACATAATCGCACACACAGAATGTTTATATGTCGACTCTTGTCTGCTTGCATGAGCCTAACGACCGTGGCTCGGCTTGGCATGACATGGCTTGGCTCAGCAGCTCCTGCTATCATCATCATCATCATCATCATCGTCATTTTCGTTTTCTTCTTCTAGTGTTACTATTAGTGTATATGTGTATGTATGTGTATTGTGTATGTATCTTTGTTTGTATGTAAAAAAGGAAAATGCAATGCTTTTTACACTCCAGCTGAGGGCACGTTCGTACATTCGTATTACGAGTACAATTTTACCTATACACACTAATAGTTTCCAACTAGCTCTTTTGCTCGGTTCTTTTGCTGCAAATTCAACTGTATTCACCTACATATACATATGTAGGTGTATGATATTAACATCCATCCATCCAACCGTCTCTCATTTGCCCACTGCCTTTAAACGTATTACACTACAATACAATACAATGCAATGCAATACAAAGTATTACACAGTCCAAGTAGATAATAGCTGGCAAAAAATGCATGGAAAATTCAATTGCTGAACAATGTTACATACAATACAATCTCCATTCTATTATTCTTTAGCTACGTTTTCAGGTAAAAAATGGCTTATTCCTTAAGATTTTAAAACATTGGCAATAATATACAAGTTTGCATCCATGTTTTCATACTATGAAGATTTTTGAAACATTTGAGTTGGGAGGTTCCGCACTGAGAGCGAAAGTTGTTGTATAATGTCAGTGTATATTTGATAGTTGGGTTTTCTGTGTAAAATGAAGACTTTTAGGTAGACATTGAAGAGAAAACACAAAAATACAGCGGACATACACAGTCATTGTATTAAGCTAAGGGCGAGGGTGAATCTGAGTCTACATAAAGAAGAGGAAGGTAATTGTAGGAATATCCATATCCATATGTATGTATCTTGGAGCATGTATGTAGAGTGTACAATGTACAAGTAAAAGAGAAGAAGGCGTCTTGGCATCCATGCATTTCACATCATCACCATCACCCTCGTCATCATTATCATGGTCTTTTATTTCTCCGTAGTTGGTAGCCTTATATCTTATGCATATAGATAGATAGATATGGAAAAGAAAAGACAAGGAAAGTTGTATATTATACTCCCGTCGTAATATCGTATACAGTATACAGAGATAGGAGATGATTGTGAGTCGATGTGAACCACTTTTTTAGCGTCCGTCTCCAAGTAACCTCAGGTGGGTAGAAAAAGAAGAGTAGAAGAAGAAGACGAAGAAAAAAAGGAGAATCAAGTCAACTCTTCATTCTCTCCATGCATTCTATGAATTCTCTGTCTACTTCTACCTACAGCTTACAGCCTTTCTTCGTCTTCATCTTCTTCTTGTTCTTTTTGCTCTTCGCCTTGCTTTGCTGGTCTTCTGGTTGTTGTTCTCCCTGTGCTACACAATTACGAAACTCCAGTACTTCACTTGTCATCCTCTATCCTCATTTTATGCAAATATTATACAACTGCCCATCTCTCCTCATCAACATCATCTCAGCCTCATGGTCACGGCTATAGTCAATTCATACATTCTTATATCCTATGCATACATCCAATTTATATAGCTATGTATATACATATACTTTTACAATAATATGCAAGATCGTATCATATCTCGGCGTTTTTTCCTGCTCTCCTCTTTCCTTATAATCATCGTGTACAATGTACACTGTTCACATACATATCTGCGGTGGTGTAACTCAACTCTCAACTCTTCTCTTCTCGACTCGTTTTCCATTTCCATTGTAAATGGTAAATGGTAAACTCACCATCACAATCTTTATCTTTTTTCTTCTCTATCTTCTCTCCGTCGTTTATGCCTCTTCTCCCATGTCTCTCTCTCACTCTCTTCATCTCCATCTCCATCTTCAACTCGAAAAATTCTGCCTCCAATGATCAACATCAAGATCGATGGGGAAGGAAGATGTGAATGTGAATATAAATAAGGAAGGAACTCTGACTCTGGTTCTTGCATACCTTACGTAAGAATTTGAGACGATTATCATATAGCAAAAAACACAACAACAGAGAGACAGAGAGACAGAAACAGAGAGAGAGAGAGAAGGAAAGGAAGGCGAAAAAATGAAGAAAAAGAAAAAAGAGGAAGGCGAAAGAGAAAAAGAAATGAGGAAAGAGCAGAAAATAGAAAATAGTTTGTGTGGGAACCTCTCTCTCCCCCTCTCTCTCTTTGGTTTAATTTGCTTTGCTTTGAACGGCGAAGAGCGAAGAGTGAAGAGTAATAATAAGAAATAATAATAATAATAAGGCGAATCTCACTGTTCCCCCAATCCACATTCACATCCACATCGAATACTCTTTCCCAGTGCCTTCACATATATGTACATCCATGTATTATTATTATATGTATATACATGTATGTCTGTACTTTTATCATCAGCACGGTATCTGTACGTATACGAGCGAGCTGTGAGGCGAGAGTCACTCACTCTCCTCCATATCATCGTGGGAATACCAGACCCGACCAGGCCAAGCCAAGCCAAACCAAACCAAGCCAAGCCAAGTTACATACATAGAGAAGACACACAGAATGAGAGAGTAAGCAGCTCCGCTATTATTATTACTCGAGGAGAAGAAATTGAAGAAAACCAAGAAGAAGAAGGAAAAGGAGACGGGAACGAGGAAAATGAAAGAATAAGAAAGGGAGAGAGAGAGAGAGAGAGAGAAAGAGTGAGAGCGAGAGAACGAAGGAACCGAAGAAAAGTCTCAAGTTGTGCGGAACAAGGCTTTTCACAAGGAGCTCAACTCAACTCAACTCAACTCTACTCAACTCGGTCTCGCTCTCCTTCCCTCTTTTCTTTTATTTTCTTGCTCTTCGTTTCCTCGCTTCTTCTCAACAAACTCACATTCCCTCCCCGGTTTCCATTGTACGTCGCACTCCTTCTTTCCCTTTTCTTTTTGCTCTTCTTCTTCTTCGTCTTATTGTGCGAGAAGGAGGAGACGGAGAAGAAAAACGAAAACGAGGACGAGAGGGAACCGAACACTTAATGCGACGACGACGACGACTATACTCGTACAACGTACAGTCTCCTTGTGCAAAGAGCGAAGAATAAAAGCGAAGGAGGGAGCCAAATAATTTCTCAGGCCACCATAACCCTAATACTGTTCAAACCTTATTCTTTGGTGCATACATATAGTGGTAGAGAAATTATTAGTAGTGCAGGCACCACTGCAGTTTAGTACCAGTTTGAGCCCTGACACACACACATACGTAAAAATGTACGAAAAAATGGAAAAACGGGAACAACGGGAGCCGGATTGAGATGG
Source organism: Sminthurinus bimaculatus (assembly GCA_034698285.1). Lineage (NCBI taxonomy): Eukaryota > Metazoa > Arthropoda > Collembola > Symphypleona > Katiannidae > Sminthurinus > Sminthurinus bimaculatus. The sequence goes on along the minus strand of JAQIVE010000312.1, from coordinate 17,494 downwards.
GCTCTCTCGTGTCTCCTATGTAGGTATACACAAAAGGAAAACGGAGAAATTTCCCTATTCCAAGTAAAATTCGTCCTTTTACTCATACTCGTACTCGCATTCGCATTTGAATTCAAATTCAGATTCAAATTCAAATCGAAATCCACCCAGAGTTTGCACATTTTTATGTGCGCTTAAATGCTAAATGTTAACTAAATGCGAAGCATGTTGTGGAAACTAGAATGCGGATTGGGGCAAGAGGCGCCATGTAAGCACCATGCCAGGGAACAAAGATTTTGAAGGGAGCGCTTGTTTTTTTGGAAAAATAAAGCTTACGATTAGGAAAATGCCCTTTTATATTGTCAAAATTCTCTGTCATGTGCAATGGATTTCATAGCACATCTACAGCATTATCACAAAAGCACTATGTAGCTTTTCCCCATTAACTATTGGGGTAGATTGCGGGGGAAAATTTTTGTGTAGTTAACTCAAAAAATGTCAAAAGCTTGGCTTTTCCTGCCCTTTTTTGCCTGATCCTGGAGAAAATGCTGTTCCATTTCCAGGAGCTCTAGTTCCACTTCCAAAACGGAGCATAACACTAAAGGTGTAAAGTACGCTTTCTATTGAATTGTGGAGTTTAGAACGGGAAATGAGTGTGGGAATGAATATACGTAACTTGCATGTATGTATGCTGAGGATGAAGATACACGAGAAAAATTCTTTTTCCCTGCTGCAAAAATTCCTGGAAATAAGATTCCGAGGCTGGAGGACAAACTGACTTTTGAGACGACTCGAATCGAGTTGAGTTTATACAATATTCAAGCATTGTAGATTCTATGTATATAGATGGTGTAGGATGTGTAAGAAAGAGGAGGATCCTATAATCATTTCCTTCCGCTCTATCGGTCCGACAATTTTCCAACTGCCCATACTGACAACACCTCAGCTTCTCTCTCTCTCTCTCTCTCTCTATACTCACTTGAATTCAGGTTCAGCTTTAGCTTTTCAACATCAAATGCAGCTTTTGCTTTTTCCTTTGCTTCAACTCGTCTACTCAATATTTGAATCATCTCTCTCTTCTTTACTCCTTCTTTTACGTCTTCTTCTTTTCTTGTGCCATCAAAAATCCGCACCCACTCTTAATATTTATGCTGAGCCTCTGTAGTTTCTGTTGTATACATAAAGAATATATTATGTACACAGTGCATAAACGTACAGCCTGAAATGTACACAGCGTATACGTACATGTACATTGTACATTGTACATACATATAAAAGGGAGTGGTGAGAGAGCCAGCGGTTGCCGAAACGAAGGAATGTCTGGGTCCAAATGGACAAAAGTGTGGAGTGAGCCGCATCATCATCATCATCATCATCACGATGGAGGAGTGGGAGCATTTGGCGGATGTTTTGGAGGAATGCGACAACCTAAAGTCTACACTACACTACTACAGTACACTACTCCTGTAGAGCTGGGCATACTTTGCTCTAATCTCACTGTACACTGTCAGGATGAACAGGAGAAACCTGGGAAATGTGTGCATGTGGATGATTCACCATCCCTTTCTCTATGCATTTATCTACGTACGTATGCATGTATGTATGTAGTCTGTGCCCATTCTCAATTCCTCCAAATGTATTCCTATAGATGCTCGCCTTTCTCTTGCAGCATCTTTCTCTATGCACATTATGTATGTATTATGTATACATACCATACGTATTCTATCTAGAACTTTGCTCAGTTTTGAGGGAACTCAGGGCCAGCCTCTCCTCAATCTTCCAATTCAGGAGGACGAAAAGGAGAGCAAAAAGGGAGAAGGAACAAGAAGAAGAGCCGTGAATTCTAAAGAGGGGGAGGAGGATGAGGAAAAAAGGAGAACGAAGCCGTCTATTCCGTCATCACACACTCCACTCCTCATCTTCTTCCATACATACATCTGTATTCTCCCCATATAGCAAAACCACTTGCAGTTCTCCCTCCTCCTCTCTCTCTGGCTCTTGTTCTTTCATTCCAGTGTGTCAGTCAGTTCTCAAGCCAAATACCGGCACTACACTCTACACTGAACTCTGTACAACTGTACACAAGTAGAAAGCAAGCAAGGATGAATATGAAGCTGTATGAAAAGGATGTGTGGACTTGACTTTGCTTTGGTCCGACTTTGTCTTGTGTCTTGTCTCGTCTTGTCTTGGGAGTTTCCTTTAAACTTTTTAATGCTTTGAACAAAACCGATTAGAGGAACAGGGAAATCCTTTGAGATTAACAAGACTATGTACTATGTACATACATACGAGAGCCACGTCTTTCCTACTAACATCATATAGACTCGTCTCTATCTCTATCTATTGTATGCTCCTATACTTACTTATAATACACATTCAATGTACAATACATTCAACACTTAAAGGGAACCTGTCTCTCACTCACTCACTCACTCACTCTCTCCTCTCTCTCTAATTTTTTTCAATGCTCCAACCATCAGAAAAACCAAAGGAAAGCCGAAGCCGATGCCGAAATGATGGTGGAGAAGCAGAGAAGAAGGAAGAAGGGAAGGATTGATGGGATTAGTAAAATGTGGACATTCGTTCCTTCCTTTGTTGCCATAGAACCAGAACCAGAACGGGAATCAGAATCAGAATCACAATGAGAATGAGAAGGAGAGAGTCGTGTGGGTATGAGAGAGAAATACATAGAGAATATATAGGAAAAGAGAAGACAGATACGGTATAAAGGGCATGGGAGGATAAATCCAGGGAATATTATGGTGTATGGTTATATATGTACATAGGTGGATTCTCCGTCTCGCTCCGTTCCGTACATCTATGTATATATCTAGATAGATAGACCATAGACCAGTCTCTATAGAGTATAGAGTATATGACTGGGACTATGACAGGAGCAGTGGGAGAGAGTCTTTTGACACGGACGGCATGGAGATTGATATGGACGCTTTGCCTTGAGAGAAGATAGGAGGTTCTTCTTCGTCTCATCCATTTCATTCCAGTCCATTCCATGCCATCCCATACCATACTATCCTTTCCATGTATGTACATTTATTCTATATTATTTCTCTTTGCTTTCCAGTTTCCTTCATTCCAGCCGTCTCGGATATCTCCGCTCCTGCTTACATTATATGTACCATGTACCACCACCACTACTATTTCCTATTTCTGCCTCTTGTACTTGTACAAGAGGGAGGAGACGGAGAAGAGCACTTTGATATAGATAGTAGACTCGACTACGTATACGTATACAGAGGAGTTTCGGTTACTGTCGTGTCGTCTACCCTGTACTTACCAACTCAGCTCAGTTCAGTTGATGTTGATGGCCAGAGGATTTCTCTGGCTCAATTCCTCCTTTCTCTCTCTCTCTCTCTCTCTTTCGTTCTCTCTCTCTCTCTACATACATTCTACTCACATTCTAGACTGCAAGCATCGTTCGCCTCCTTCTTCTGTTCTTCTATCTCCCGTCTCTCTATAGAAAATGAGCGCCTCCAACTCTCTCATCCATTGCACTCATTCTCATATAGTGTCGGAGTTGGAGTCGTAGTCCTACTTCTAGCTCTAGTCGGAGTCATCCATCCATCCAGCTAGGCCACACGCTTCAAATTCGCCTTTCTCTCTCTCTCTATCTTTGTGCTTGGCCTGTCTTCTATCTCCTGTCTGGTGTCTACTCTCTCTCTCTTCTCTCTCTCTCTCTTCCTATTCTCCCACTCCTACTTGTACGTACATCTTCTACCTCCTCCTCCGTCTCTTCTTCTTCCAGTCATTTCATTATGCGGGGCCTTGGCTCTGCTTCGGCTTCCACTTCGGCTTGGCGTTCTGGAATCTCCACCTCCTCCCGTCTCTCAATTTCTCTCTCTTCTCTCTCTTATTACTCTTACACATGGAATGGAACTCACAGTGTTCACTTGGTTCTTGGCTCTTGGTTATTTCCCCATATACATACTCCCATATACATACATGGACATAGACATTCATCCATTTCATCCACATGCACTGGTACATTTAGTTTTGGTCTGGCCTCTCAATTTCTCTCCTTCGTTTTGTGCTCTCGCCCTGGCTCTGGCTCTAACTCTGACTCTTTCTACACACACCCACCCACATTCAAACTATTTCTCCACATACATACAAATATAATAGAAGCCTACATATTTCATCCATCCACAAACTACATGCATACTGCATACACACAATGGGATAAAATGTATGTATGTGTAATGTATGTATAATGTATACTGTAATGTAGGGACGGCTCCGCTCAGCAAAGAAATTCTGCTGTCTGTACTGTATAAATTTCCGTTGATATCAGACAAGTGGAGCGACGTGAACATCAACATGAGCATGAACATGAACACCAAGAAATGTGAGGGAGTCTCGGCTCTCTCTCTCTCTCTGCCTCAACATATCTAACAATACATACATAATACATATAATAAAGGTATGTACATATACATACTGTGTGCATTGCACATTTGGTATAATATTTAGGTATAGAGAATAAGGATGTGCTCCATATAGATACGGCATGATATGATATGATATGGGATGGCATGGCATGGCATGGTGTGTGGTAGTGGTGGTGGTGGTGATACCTTAATATTGTACTTGTGCTGGAGAAGAAACTTTTGGGATTCCCCCATGATTTCATTAGCTAAATTATCTCTCTTTTCGCAGAGCTCTCTCTCTCTCTTCTCTCTCTTCTCTATAATATCACTTCACTTCTCTTCCCTTCCTCCGTGTGTATGTGCTAAACTCCACACGGACAGAGACAGAGACTCTTCCACGTCGTCTACATCCACATCACAGTCACACTCACTTCCTCCCTGCCTCCCGTGTTTTGTGCAATGATGGAAATGAGGAAAACAGAGAATTACAAAACGACCCCAACCATATACATGTTATATGTATGTACGTACATACAAACTGCATATTTCCATGTATTTATTTATGTGTGAGGACGAGTCATTCTGCCAAATGTCCACGTCCATATGTGCTCACACCTTTCACAATCTCACTCGGCAGAATACAATACAATACAATACAAAATACAATGGAACGGAGTAGAATGTATAATATAATATAATACAATGGAACGAAATGGAATGAGAAGAGCGAGTGAGTCAAAATGAATGATAAAGACTGTCTCTCTGTCTAATCGCTAATCGCACACATATGCACGCACCACCACCACGTACATCGTACATATTCATCCAGTACATATTCAATTGGATTCTACACGTTAGTTGTTATACATATAATATATGTATGTACGGTGTGAGTCGGACTTGGACGACTTGGACTTATCGTTAGTTTGTGAGGGGTCCGGACACGTCAACTAATTCTCAGACACAGACACAGTAGTCACTCATTCCCTGATTCTCTCTGTTCTGTATAAACAACAAGGATTGTCTGTATTGGTGTACGAGTGTGTGTGTGAGCAAGAGAGCTGGTGAAGAGAACAGAACAGTGTTTGCATATGAATGAGGCTCCATATTTCCACACACACACACACACAAAGTCACAAACAGACAGACAAAGACAAAGACGCACGATATGTGTAATGTATATATGTATGGCATGGATTGTGCATGCATCAAATTTGAATATATGCATGAGGAGATTTAGATTTGCATTAGGCTTTTCTTTTTCCAAGCCCTCTTTGTATATCTATCTACAAACGTTCCTCACTCTGGCTCCTTCTTGCTCGTCTTCTTCTTGCTCTTGGACTGGACTTTGGAGATTAGAACAGGGAGAAAAACAAGAGGGGAATAAATAGAAGACGACGAGGACGAGGAAGGAGAGCTTTGACAACAACAAGAAGAGGAATGAGGACGAGCACAAACCTTTGCCTTGTTATGCCGTTTCTGTTTCTGTTGCTTTGGTCCAAGTCCACACTGTAAATTGTATGATATAATGGAAGACGGAAAATGTATGTATGTTTGTATGGATATGAATGTGTGTGTGTGTGTGTGTGAGTGTTTGTAAGTGAATGAGGCGGAGGCGAGAGAAAAAGAAAAAGGAGAAGAGAGAGAAATGAGAAACGAGGGAGAGGAGAAAGAGTATGTATGTGTGTATGTTTGTATGTGAGTATGTCTAATATATCTGATTGTATGCCATTACTCGAGTCGCTCAAGCAAGCCAAGCCAAGCCAAACACTCATCACATTTCATGTTTAACTTTTTCCTCTTGAAGAATGGAGAATGCAATGTGAGTGCGTATGTGGATGGAGTTGGACTTGTATTCTTGTATGCATGCATATTCTATATTTCTTTCTCTCTCTCTCTTTTGCTCTCCGTCTCTCCATTCTGCCTACAGTTGTCCGTGCGGAAAATTTTGTTGGGCAGAAAAAGAAGAAGAGGGAGAGAGCTATGCGTAGTAACTAGACTTAAAGCGGCTATCTGCTATCTCCTCTAGGTAACCTTAAACGACTTGCTCCATGGCCATTTCTTGCGCCTCTCACTCTTTCTTTCTTTCTTTCTTTCTTTCTTTATTCTTGTTTTTATACTACTTCTCCTCCTCCTCCTTCTTTTCTTCTCCTATGTGTATGTGTGTGTGTGCATATTATTCTGCTGTGTTATGTTATGTTGGTGCTGGTGCTGGTTCTTTGAAAAAAGTCACACTGACTCTCTATCTCCTTATTTTTCATCTCCTTTTCCTTCTTCTCCTATGTATATGCAATGTAGATACATTGGATACATTGCCTGACTTTGGCTTTGGTTCTTTTTTATGCATGAATCTTTCTATCCATCTTGTTGTTTTTTATTCGAATATATTAGAACCAAGGAAGAAAAGAGCAGAGAGTAGAGTAGAGGACGAGGGCTGAGTCGACTCGAGTGGATTGGATTGGAGTTTCGAGAGGCGAAAAAAGAGAGGATGAGATGAGGACTGTGAAAAGCAACAGCAAGGGCAAAACATGATGCTGCTTGCTACTTGGAATTATCCTTTGACTCTCCTTGCATACCTCCACACACTCATACATACATACATGCATACATACACAGATTTTGTAGACGCCGATGTATGTGCACATCGCACACACACACACACACACATAGACATAGACATATACATATACATGTGTGTTATGTTATGCCACGTTATGTTGTGTTATGTGAAGAGTGAACATTTTACGTTGAGAATGGATGGACGGGTGTAACAAAAGAGAGGAGATGAAGAGAGGCAAAAAAGGGCTGAGCAGGAGTTTGGCACAGGCAAACACAAGACATAAGGAAGAAGAATACGAAGAAGAAACGAAGTGAGAGTAGTCAGGACTGGATTGAACCAAAAAGAAGAAGAAGAAAACGACTTGGAAGACGTGAATGCTGAATCAGGGGTATCTGCCCCACTCACATGTATACACATTACATTGAATACACACCCAACACCAAAGCTAAAACCAAATCCAAAGCCAAAGTCAGAGTCAGAGTCACAGCCGTACGAATTTATGTATACATGTGTATAATATAATATAGTATAATATAATAAAATACACACACATACATTTACTTGTACGGCTCTAAGTGCATCTATCAAGGATATCAAGAGCCGAGACACAAGGGATTACATAAACATATCCAAGACGAAATCCATTCACATATCTACATATATATATACATACATCTATAACTATCTCTGTTCTTGCTCTTCCTTTCTACATACAGTACAATATGTTCACACTCTGACGCTTCTTCTTCTCCCTCCTGCACTTTTGTATCCGTATTTTGTACATATTTTGTACAATATTATCCTCTCTCTCTCGCTCTCTCTCTACAATGCCTCATTCTCATTTTCATTTTAATTTTGCCAGTGGATTCCTTTCCTCTTCCTCCTCTCATATTTTTCTTCTTTTTCACTGTTCTTCTCCTCTTCACATCTTGGCGTTCTTCTCCTCCGTGTATTGCTGGTGTCTGTCTCCATATATGCAGATGAGTGGTTGTGGAATACATATGAAGGATAAAACTTGCTTCTTCTGTTTATCCTCTCACATCATCCCCCCGGAAACGATTGTACGAATATACACATGCATATTATGCATATACATACATCTTCATCTACATAACGGCTAAAAACCATGAAGGAGAACGAGGCAGGGAAGAGAAGAAGAAGAAGAAGAAGAGAGGAGGAAGACGACAAGGGAGAGAAAGAACAAAAAAAGGAGGAGAAGAAAAAGACGATGAAAAAAACTCAAGCAACCCGCCCTTCTCCACATATCCCTCCGAAATTCTCTCTCTCTCTCTCTTTCTCTTGTCTTCTTCTCCTTTTCCATCATGATGGTGCAATGCTGTTAGGGTACGTGCAAAGACTTGAGTTTTATGACTGCCGGGTAACGTAACGCTCGCCTGTTTCAACAGAAGTGTTTCAGGGACGACGAAGAAGGAAAAGCGAACCAAACCTTCTCGTCGTCGTCAACTCAACTCAACTCATCTCATCTCTGCTCTCAGCTCTCAAATCTCAAATCCTCTGTTCATACATATACATATGTATGCATACTTATGTAGGTTAGTCACTCAACTCATTTCATTTCATCTCAACGGAACTCGATGTTCTGAGCTCCGCTCAACTCAACCCAACTCAACTCAGCTCAATGTGGAAGGTATAAAGTAAAGTGTAAACGCCAAAGTGGTGTCTGCCATAAACTTAAACGCACGGATAAGACGAAGAGCGAGCGAGGATTGTGTAATCTATCTCATTCCCACATACATATATATGCACATATGCACAATATCTTTTCTGAATATTCCGTCTGTTTAATGTACATTGTGCATACATACATCGCTGTATGCACAAAGGTGCACATGCAAACAACAGAGCACACACACACACACAGATTGGATATTCGAAAGGAGTGCAAGGCAAGGATGGAAGAGAGAGAGAGAGAGAAAAGTGACTGATGGAAGGTAATTAGGCAGAGGAATCATCTCTTTGGGAAATCCCAGCTAACAAACTCCTCTCGCACATACATACATATCAGCCCTTTACTTACTATACAGTGTACAGCTTTAATTTTACGTTGGCCTCTAACCTCCCGCCGTATTTATTCAGTCCATGTCCATCAGATTAAATATAATATGGCGAGCATTCCAAATCCCATCATATCCTCCTCCATATTATGTTATGCATATAAAATCCCGGACTCGAGCACTTTTATTGTATACCATGCCATGATGACATGGAGTGGGAGTCCACGCTTCAAACTTCTGTCAAGTTGAGGAGCTCAAACTGAAGCCGGAGGAAAACGTGAGGCCTCTCTATTCCCCCTAAATTGGTGAAGCAGGCGCGGGTGTGCAGTATGCACAATTTACACACATGCATACTGCATATACGTATATATGTACGTCCAGAAAATGTGGCCTTCATTTCATAGGGAAGCCGAAGCCGGCCTCATAGGAAATGCAAGTGACAAGATAAATGTACATATAGAATGTGGACTTTGCTTATGTTCCATGGGTCGTTACTACATACATATGAGGAGCCTGTATATTGGCTATATCTACCAACTCCCATTATGTCACCTATCACAAGTTGGTATATGTACATAGGGCCATACAATATATATAATAAAGTATAAGATATGAAGAAGATTAAGGAGTGAAGGGAAAGAGTGAGAGAGAGAGAGAATAAGAAGAAGGGAAAGGGGAAGTCACTCGGTTGTAATTACAATTCATTAGCCTCCATGTATTATATTACACAATATGAAAGTAGGCAATAATAAGAGATATGTGTGTGTGGATGGAAAAACAGACAGACAGACAGATAGAGAGAGGAATAGAGAGAGAGAAAGATGAGAGATGAGCCCGTACAATAAATATCAACTCCAAACTTCGCTTCACTCCATTGCCTTCCATTCCATCGTGACATCATCCTCTCGACCCAACTCAAGTCTAGTCAAGTCGAGCAGAGTCAGCTCAGACTCTTTCTCTCTACTTATCACTAATGAAATGCAATATGCACCACGAGGCAAGACAATGGAGTGGAGCACAATCAAAATATCATAATAATATACAACACACAAAATCCAGAATAGAATGAATAGAACTCCTTCTTCTTGTCCCCCTTCTTGGAGTCCACCAGTCAACAACAAGACAAGACGAAATGAATACATATGTATGCAACCGTGTCAACTTGTCACGTAGATAGATCAACCCATTATTTATATATGCATGCATGCATAAATACCCTCGACATTCTATGTAAGTACGCGTGTATTAATGACCGAGCATCTTTCTATGAAATTACGCATTTTCCGCACATTACACATAAATACTTTACATTATGTATGAAACTAAAGATACAGATGACAGATGCAAAAAAGGAACATAGTTTTTCGGTTAATTGTAAAAGTTTTTTGAGCACGTACTTTCACCTTGACCTTGGAAGGAACCGCACGCTTCCTCCCTGAATGGGACATCTTAACCATTCGTCCGGCTGGTTTGAACTGAGAAATTACCTCCAGGTCAATTTATTATGTACGTATGTATCCGCAAGGATCTCTATATGTTTCCGCAATCTATTTATGTATACTGTGTGTATCACCAAATCCAGATATGTTTTTGCTTCAGTAGTAACTTTGTAAGTACGCACACACTATTTTACTGGAGCAAGAAAATTCACTGTAGTAAGTATAAACTCCACTCTAGTATATGTACAATATCCTATATAGGATTTTCACAAATATGTATCTTTAGTATTATTATTATTATTGTTGACACAAATTATTAAAGTATATCGTCAGTCGAGGGAAATCTCATTCATATTTTTTGTTTTTCAACACTGTGTCAAGTCAACTCGAACAACTAGAGCGGCAGTACTTGAGTTTCAGTTTCAACTTGAACTCAATCTCTCACACTCTTGAGAATTCAGCGTGTAATTATAAATAAAGTTACAAGTTGCCGTTCCGCGTGTTTATCATTCCCTCAATTCCACACCAACATCAACTTGAGACTTGAACTTCCAAATGGGAGACAGTTCACAGTTGTCATAAAGATTAGTAGAGGATCAGTATATCTTATTAATACACAAGTATTACGATTTTTTCAAGTTTTAACTCCACTCAGCCACAAAGTTGCAGAAAGTGTGGAGCAGTTATATAATATAATATTTATGTATCTAGTATTACACAATATATTTATTTACATACACACGTGCACATTCTCTAAAACTAATTTTTTTCCTTTGCACCCACAAACTATTTTTCAAAGTAACCTCCCTTTGCAACTAAATAAACTGACACTCCAACTTTAACTTGATTATTTGGAATTCACACAAACCTTGACTTTCCACCTGTGCAAAATACTTTCTCCACTAAACAACGACAGTAGACAGAAAACTGTCTTAAAATCCGATCCAATTCAATCCAACGCAAATAAATAGAGTACACACAAAGTAAATGGCGAGAGTAGAAACACCTGTTTGGTGTACGGCTTTATTTTTATGCGGGATTTTCTCTAACTTTCTCCCTTTATCTCTATTTCTCTCGTTTTGTGTTTATTATTTTGCCGGTTTTTCAACCTGAGCTAAATTTCCGCTGTGTACAAGGACTTGAAGAACTGCTCACTTGCTGTTCACTGAACTGTATGGGTTAGACTTATTAGGGAAGGGAAGTAGAGGAGTAGGAGGCAGTAGGAGACGCCGAGATAGAGACTGTGGACTGTGGTGCTGTACACTGTCAGAGTGCAACTGAATGCTGGCTGCGAGGGACACAGAGCAAGAGGGTCCATCCATGTGGGAAGTTTCAGCGAGAGCGAGAGCGAGCGAGCGAGCGAAGGAACGAGCGAGTGAGTGAGTGAGTGAGTGAGCAAACCAACAAGCAAACTCGAGAGGGGTATAGCCCAATGCACATAGAGACATAGATAGATATAACATGATGCTCCTCAATATAGTAGCAAGAGGAAAAAAAGCAAGAGAGAGGAACACGATAGAGAAGGAGAATCCTTTCAAAGGGGAACTCACGTCTCCTTTTCACAGGCACAAAAACATGGGCAGATATATACACACCAAACTCATACTTGCATATACAGAGCATCATGATGATGATGATGATGATCGTGATATGAGAAAAATGTGTCTACCTACCTACCAATTGAGCAAATGCCTGTGTGCTCCTACATTCTAAATATCTTACAATTCACATATATTTATATATATCACACAATATCATGCAGGATTGAATATAAAATGTGCTGGTTCTGGTTTTGGTTCCATGGCTCAACTTTTTACATTATACATATATTATATTGCATATAAAATAGTGTGTATCTTGCATGGAGTCATGCGCACGTGGAGAGCATATCAGCAGTTGGGCTACTCATGGACGGCGTTTTTTAGATATAGAACATACACATGAATGTATATAAATATAAGCCAAATGCAAACCAAGAAAAAGAAGAAAACGGACTATGAGACTATTGATATCATATACAGATATATAAACTGTATATGTGTACATGTGAGAGGACGAGGAGAGGACGTTTCGTCTTTTTTATATAAATTTTCCTCAGTTCTCATTCCATCTCAACCTTTGACCTGTGCCGGGCACACACACACACTCATACTCATGAAGATTGAGATATTCCATTCCCTTTTGCCTCTTTTTCATCCTCTCCTTGAATTGTCTTGCTGGCTGGCTGGCTTGATGCTGTCCAACTTCAAGTGATTCGATTCGATTCGATTCAATATTCAATTCATTCCATTCTATGTATACATACTTGAGCCTATATTATTGTATTGCATTGAATATACAGAGAGAGTTGAACTGCTCAATTGAATTCATTGTCGTTGGTATTGTGATTGTGAATGTGCCGGCTTTTTTCCTAGTTGCAAGGTAAAGAGAAGAAGAAGAAGAAGAGGACGACACGTATCTATCTGTGTATGCATCTTTGTATTTTGTATCTGGGTGTTTGGTGTTTTGCGTGTGGGAGTAACTAGCTATTTGCTTTGTTTTTTCATGTGTGCTCCAACACCTTTGGAAACAAAACAAAGCAGAACAGAACAGAGAATAGAAGAGCAGAGTGAGGGTGATGTGATGTGATGACTCTGGTGATAAGACTGACTTTTACACTGTACATTGCACTGCATTGTACATATGTACACAGATATTGACACGAGTAATATATGTAGTAAGTATGACGACAGCGATTGCGACTCCTGGATATATGGATGTGTAATATGTATGTATAATGTATATCTATTTGGATGTGGGATGAATTGAATACCCAGAAGAAATGACGACGGAGAACCAGAAAAAGAAGATGATGATGAGGAAAGAGACCAAAGTCGAAAGTAAGGAAGGAGGGAAGGGAATGCCCTTAGTTCCCTTGCGAATTCCTTTCCTCGCTCTCTGCTTTCTTTCCATTAATTCTCCTCCACTCTCTCCTTCTTCTCCTTCTCGTGATCCTTCCTTGCCTTTGCCTTTGGTTCTCTCGTCTCCTCTTCCTCATCCATCTAATATACTCTTCTCGTCTCTCATCTTCCTTTTCTCCTTGGCTAGGTTTCCTTGGCTTGGCTTCCTTTTGCTTATACATATACACGTAGTCTTGGTCTTGGTCTTTTCCTTCTCCGTCGTCATCCATATCTTGGCTTCAGTGTCTTTCCTCTCTATGTCTGTCTCCCTATCACTCTCTTATTTTTCTTGGTCTTTTCATGCTCTTTTATTATTATTTTTTGTATGTACAATACATATGAGGGAGTTCCAACTCAAACTCCAACTCAAACTCTAACTCTATCTCCAACTGCAACTGCAACTTTAGCTTCAACTGCAAAGAGTTGAGCCTGCCTGAGCCGCCCATCTCTTCATCTCTCTCTGTCTCTCTTTCCCTGATTCCTTGATTCATTCTTTCATCATGAGCATCATCCACTTGACTTGTCCTTTTCTATCGCCTGTCTTTTCCTTCTCCTCCGCAATTTTCTGCAGTGTACCCCCACATACGCCAAAGCCAAAGGCAGAACCAGAGTCAGAGTCAGAGCTACATATTCGAGTACTAGTTTTTGTCTGAATTTCCCTCATGTGCAAAGGTATATCTTCCAAATCCATCTGTACATGTATGCACGTAGTATGCATGTTGTTCTCTTGCCATTGAAAAAAGAGAGGCTTATGCAATGCAGAAAAATGTGGGGACAAAAAGCCAAAATTATAGCCAAAGAACTATCTCAAGACAGTCAGTGAGTCCGCTCGCAGCACTGTCTATCTGTTTGTTTGTGTTTCCATTTTTCCCAAGCATACGTAACATGTATAATGTATGTAGGAGGCTGGATTGCATTGTAATGAATGGTGAGTTGATGACGATGATGTTTATACACATACACACACACAGTGGTAGTAGCCATGAGATGGAAATTAAAAAATAGCAGAGCAAATAAATGGAGAGAGGAACGAGGACCAAGGAATTAACGTTGAGTTGGAGTACGAGTAAGAGAATGAGAATGAGTAGTACGTAGGTAACTATAAAAGACAGTGCAGTGTGCATGCATACATAATACATATGGGCATCTCACTCACTCACTCACTCACATGTTTTATGAGTACTTGAAGATTACCTTGTGAAATAGGTGAGTCGGTGGGTAATTGAGTGGCTGAGAGAGAGAGAGAGAGAGGGAGAGACAAAAAATTAGAGGAGAGGAGAGTTGGACTACTCGCATTCTGTTTTGCTTATTATTATTATCATTCTTATTATTATTCTTAATATTGTACAAGTCTTATATAAGAAGCTAGTCCAAGAATTGCCAGTCCTATCGCTATCTGCAGTCCTCTCTTGTTTTGTTTTGTATTCCATTGTATGTATTGCATTGTCTTCATGTGTGTGTGTATGTATGTGCGTGGACTAAACACTGAGTATTTCACTGTCTGTTTCAGTTTCTCTTTTGCGTTGCTTGGCTTTGCTTTGGGCTCCTTTGACTTTGACTTTAGCTTTTTGATGCTGAGCTGTGAACTACTTTAATGGAGGCTTCCATCTCCATTTCCATTTCCATACAATGCAACACACAATGCGATGCGATGCGATGCAATGCAATGTAATAGGAATGGAACAAAATATCCACGTTGGTGTTGCCTTCATACAATACACATACATACAGTAAATACATACATGCCAGTGTACAGTGTACATGTAAGTTTGTATGTATGTGCATGTTGTATACAATACAATCCTTCATCTCTCACATTCATTCCACTTATCTCCCCCGACTTGGACTTGTCTCTCTCTCTCTCTCTTTTGGTTTTTTTCATAGCTTCTCTCTCTCTTTGACTCTGAGTATGTGTGTTGTGTGTCCTTATGTAAGTGAAGTGAATGTGTGTGGCTCATCTATATGTAACATCACTCAAGTCTCCTTTTTATGTATGGCTCGACGATTCTCATTCTCCGCTTCTTCTACTTGTACTTCTCCATCCCCATCGACTTTTATTTCTCCTTCTCCGTCTTCATGTTTTCTTCCTCCACTTTTTTGCCCTCTCTCTCTCTCTCTCTCCTTCTCTCATTCGCTTTTCTTTTTCTCCTTCTCCCTCTTGATCGCTTCAATCTACAAAGTATAAAGTTGCTCCTTCTCCTTCTGGAATCATGCAAACTCATCTATCCACATACACACACACAAATATGCATATACATATGCATACTCATTGTGAGTGTATGTATGTAGATATATGGATGGATTCACATGAAATAAAACGAAATGAATAAAGTGGAGGTGCAGCAAGCAAGCAAGCAAGAGGAGAAGCACCAGCAACCACTCACTTCACTGGTCAAACCAACCAAACAGTTTTCAACCAGAGTTTCAGTCTGAGTTTTTATCGCCTCTCTCTCTCTCTCTTCATTCCTTTTTGCTTTATAATATAATATAATACACTCCTTATTACTTGCTCCTTATACATATACATTATACATACATGTACATACTCTTTGGAGTCGAATTCAAACTCAAACTCGAATTTGAAGCTGACGACTCACAGTGGAAACCAAAGCCAGACCAACGAAAAAAATTGGCCTTTGTGGCCTTCTAGTTTTGTTACACCACCATCACCATCAGACTCCTCGGATTCACATTCACATTCAAATTCATACGTATAACGTACAATGTACATTCATATTCATATTTCATATGTACAGCTGAATGTTCATCTAATTCAACATCATCTTGGATCTTGGCTCAAAAGTCCAAATCCAAATCCAAGTCCACTACGTACATACTACCAATCTCCACATTTTTCCCAACTCTCGACTCTCCAGGTCCGCTCACCATCATATTATAAAAGAAACAAGACAAAAAATCCAACTATCTATCTACATTCATTGTATGTATACTCTATATACATACACTGTAAGATAGAGCTGACAGCCAACCATAAGGCACAACTTTGTCTGCAGTTTCTCATTCTTTTTTCTGTATGAAGAAATACGAAGCAATAACTTGGCCAAATTATTTTCCTCGCTTCTGGCGGGTATCAAAGCCAAAGCCAAAGCCAACTCAAAATCCAAATCCAACGTAAAAACTAGGCATGTACACTGTACACACACATACACACACAAATATGTTGATGTGTGTTGTGTTTGTGTGAGCGGCACACACTTTTTTTGAGTTGGAGCCTTTATTATTATGTATTATGATGATGATGATGATTTAGCCACGAGGTTGAGCAGTTTTGTGTGTTGTAATACTGTTCTCATCGTCAGCCTCATATCACCGTATGAATAGGAATACGAATTTGAGTATGTATCGTATAATGGGTTATCATCATCAGCCCCATGATTAACCTTAATAATGTGAGTGGCGTACGTATGTATGTATGTGTATGTATGTGTGCATGTATGCACATTTTGTAATGCAATGTATTACTCTTTGGCTTTGTGGAAAGTCCGAAAGTCTAAATTCTCTCGCTTGTCCTTCCTCGGCTCCTTCTCATGTTCATACTCATACTCATTCTTCTTTTTCTCCTACTCCTTCTTCTTCTCATCCTCTCCTTAAAAAATGGTTCTGCTGAGCACTTTTTTGCACACATTTTCATCACACAGATGTAACCATTGTACAATACAATGCAATACAATACAATACATTGGACAGAGTACATACCCATAGTATTACTGTTTTTTTATTTCTATTATCATTATTATTATTGTTACGAGATTGCATCCTTATACATATTGTACGAAAAAAACCCACAGGTATACATACAGTGGTTGGACTTTTTTTATTTTTACAGTTACAAATCGATTTTTAAACGGCTTTCATAAAGTTTATAAAAACATACTTCATATTCACAAAAACGTCATTTATTGCAGATTATGTTTCCAAAAAATTTTAGCTCTTTTGATAACATATTATATGAGAAAAAAATTCCCGAAAAAATTGTCTCGAAAAAAAAGTTTCCAAAACTCGGGTTTTCCAAAGGTCTGTTTTTTAAAATTTTGTCCATCCAAAGTCTTACAACAAAATAAATAAAATGTGTTTGCCTAGGATTGTTAGCAAAGGTTCTTAGGTAGACATACAAGTAATTAGATTAGAGCTGTGTCGTCGTGTTTTTGTGTGACAT